>JAMZAV010007026.1:0-26021 GCA_024449915.1 Sweltsa coloradensis | reverse complement strand
CACATTTAAATTCATTTTTTTCTAGTTTTCTAGTTGATTGAATATTCAGTTTGTCAATAACATTTTGTCAGTTGCTTGTTTTTGCAATCTCAAATTGTCAGTTTTTCATTTTCACAGTTTTCTTTTTGTTAATTTGCAGTTTTTCGTCAGTTTTTTAAATTGTAAGAATGTCAGATTGTCAATTGCATTTTGTCAGGTTGTTAGTTTTGTCATTTCATATTGAAAGTTTGTAATTTTGTCAGTTTTTCATTTTCACAGTTTGACAGTTTTATTTTGTTAATTTGCTAGTTTTCGTCAGTTTGATATTGTAATATTGTCAGTTTTTTTCAACATTTTGTCAATTTGCTTGTTTTAGTCATTTTCAAATTCAGTTTTTCATTTCCACAGTTTCTTTTTGTAAATTTGCTAGTTTCGTCAGTTTTTTGATTTTGTAAGATTGTCAGATTGTAAATTGCATTTTGTCAGGTTGTTAGTTATAGTCATTTTCATATTGTAATTTTGTCTTTTTGTCATTTTTATTTTCACAGTTTAAGTTTCATTTTGTAATTTGCAGTTTTCGTCAGTTTGATATTGTAATATTTCAGTTTGTCAATAACATTTTGTAAGTTTACTTTTTTTTTAATCATTTTCATATTGTCAGTTTTTCATTTTCACAGTTTCATTTTGTTAATTTGCTATTTTTTCGTCAGTTTGATATTGTAAGAATTGTCAGATGTCAATTGCACTTTGTCAGGTTGTTAGTTTTAGTCATTTTCATTTGAAAGTTGTTATTTGTCAGTTTTTCAATTTCAAGATTGACAGTTTTATTTTGTTAATTTGTTAGTTTTCGTTTTTTTAAAATATTGTAATATTGTCAGTTTTTCAAAAACATTTTGTCAGTTTGCTTGTTTAAGTCATTTTCTTTATTGTCAGTTTTCATTTCACAGTTTCATTCGTCAATTTGCTAGTTTTCGTCAGTTTGATTTGTAAGAATTTCAGATTGGCAATTGCTTTTTGTCAGGTTGTTAGTTAAGTCTTTTTCATATTGTAAGTTTGTCATTTTGTCAGTTTTTTATTTTCTCAGTTTGGCAGTTTCATTTTGTTAATTTGCTAGTTTTCGTCAGTTGATATTGTAAGAATGTCATTTTGTCAAAAACATTTTGTCAGGTTGTTTAGTTTAAGTCATTTCATTTTGTAAGTTGTAATTTTGTCAGATTGCTTTTTCACAGTTTCACAGTTTCATTTTGTCAATTTGCTAGTTTTCGTAGTTTGATATTGTAATAAGTCAGTTTGTCAATAACATTTTGTCAGTTTGCTTGTTTAAGTCTTTTTCAATTGTAGTTTTTCATTTTCACTATTTCATTTGACAATTTGCTATTTTTCGTCAGTTTTAAATTTTGTAAGAATTTTCAGATTGCAATTGCATTTTGTCGGTTGTTAGTTTAAAGTCATTTTCATATTGTAAGTTGTAATTTTGTCAGTATTGCATTTTCCAGTTGACATTTTTTCATTTTGTTAATTTGCTAGTTTTCTTCAGTTGATATTGTAAGAATGTCAGATTGTAAATGCATTTTGTCAGGTTGTTAGTTATAGTCATTTTCAATTGTAAGTTTGTCATTTTGTCTTATTTTTTATTTTCACAGTTTGACAGTTTCATTTTGATAATTGCTAGTTTTCTTCAGTTTGATATTGTAAAATTTTCAGTTTGTCAATAACATTTTTTAAGTTTGCTTTGTTTTAAAAATCATTTTCATAGTCAGTTTTTTCATTTCACAGTTTCCATTTTGTTAATTTGCTAGTTTTCCGCAGTTTGATTTTGAAGAATGCAAATGTCAATTGCACTTGTCAGTTGTTAGTTTTAGTCATTTTCACTGAAAGTTGTTATTTTGTCAGTTTTCCATTTTTACAGATTGACAAGTTTATTTGTTAATTTTAGTTTCGTCAGTTTAATATTTTTAATATTGTCAGTTTTCAATAACATTTTGTCAGTTTGCTTGTTTAAGCATTTTCATATTGTCAGTTTTTCATTTTAAAACAGTTTCATTCGTCAATTTGAAGTTTTGTCAGTTTGATTTTGTAAGAATGTCAGATGTCAATGCATTTTGGCAGTTTTAGTTTTAGTCATTTTCATATCGTAAGTTTTCATTTCCACAGTTCATTTGAAATTTGCTATTGTCATTGAATTTTGTAAAAAATTTCAGATTGTAAATTTGCATTTGTCAGGTTGTTATTAAAGTCATTTTCATATTGTAATTTAGTAATTTGTCAGTATTCATTTCAAAGTTCATTTGTCAATTGTTAGTTTTCGTCAGTTATTTGTAAGAATTTTCAGTTTGGAAAAATGCATTTTGTAGTTGAAGTATAGTCATTTTCATATTGTAGATTGTCATTTTGTCAGATTTAAATTTTCACAGTTAGACAGTTCATTTTGATAATTTGCTAGTTTTGTCAGTTTATATGTAATATTGTCAGTTTGTCAATAAGATTTGTCATTTGCTTGTTTAAGTCATTTTAAATTGTCAGTTTTTCATTTTCACTATTTCATTTTGACAATTTGCTAGTTTCGTCAGTTTGATATGTAGAATGTCAGATTGTCAATTGCATTTGTCAGGTTGTTAGTTTTATTCATTTTTATTTCACAGTTTCATTTTGAAATTTGCTATTTTTCGTCAGTTTGATTTTGTAAGAATGTCAGATTGTCAATTGCATTTTGTGAGGTTGTTAGTTTAAGTCATTTTCATATTGTAAGTTTGTAATTTTGCCCAGTATTGCATTTTCACATTTTGACAGTTTCATTTTGTTAATTTGCTAGTTTTCTTCAGTTTGATATTGCAATATTGTCAGTTTCCAATAACTTTTTGTCAGTTGTTTGTTTTTGTCAATCTAAAATTGTCAGTTTTTTATTTTCACAGTTCATTTGTTAATTGCTAGTTTCGTCAGTTTGATTTTGTAAGAATGTCAGATTGTAAATTGCTTTTTTGTCAGGTTGTTAGTTTAGTCATTTTCATATTGTAAGTTTGTCATTTTGTCAGATTTTCATTTTCACAGTTTGTTAATTTGCTAGTTTTCGTCTGTTTGATTTTCTAAGAATGTCAGATTTGTCAATTGCATTTTGTTAGGTTGTAAGTTTTAGTCATTTTCATATTGTAAGTTTGTAATTTTGTCAGTTTTTCATTTTCACAGTTTGTCAGTTTGTATTTTTTTTATTTGCTAGGTTTTCGTCAGTTTGATATTGTAACATTGTCAGTTTGTCAATAACGTTTTGTCAGTTTTCTTTTTTTTTCATTTTCAAATTGTCATTTTTCATTTTCACAATTCATTTTGTCAATTTGCTAGTTTTTGTTAGTTTGTTTTGTAAGAATGTCAGATTGTCAATTGCATTTTGTCAGGTTGTTGGTTTTAGTCATTTTCATTATGTAAGTTTGTCATTTTGTCAGTTTTTGATTTTCACAGTTTTAAAGTTTCATTTTGTTAACTTGCTAGTTTTCGTCATTTTGATATTGTAATATTGTCTTTGTCAAAAACTTTTGTCATTTTTGTTTTTTTTAAGTTTTTTTCCCCCAAAATTGTAAGTTTTTCTTTTTTTAAAAAAAATTTTCTTTTTGTAATTTTCCCTGGGTTTCTTTGTTTGAAAAATTGTAAAATTGTCTTTTTGGTAAATCTTTTGCGGGTTCTTGTTTTAGTAAATTTTCAAATTAAAAATTTTTTTAAATTTTTTTTACATTTTGCATTTTAAATTTTTTTACCCTAGTTTTCGTATTTTTGATTTTTTTAAAATTGTCAGTTTGTAATTTCATTTTTTTCGGGTTTGGGGCTGTTTAATTTTTTTCCATTTTAAATTAATTTTTTTCTTTTTCCCATTTTTCATTTTTTTTAATTTGCTATTTTTTCTTTCATTTTTGGTTTTTAAAAGAATTTTTGTTTGTCAAAATTTTGTCATTTTTTGTTTTAATCTTTTAAAGTTTTTTTTTTTCATTTAAAGTTTCCATTTTTTTAATTTCTTTTTCAGTTTTTTTTTAAAAGGAAAGTTTTGCCAGGTTTGGGGTTTGTAATTTTTATTTTTGGGGCTTTCCTTGTAAATTTTGGGGTTAAATTTGGGTCATTTTAAAAAGGGGGTTTTTTTTTTTTCACAGTTTTTTTTGCTTATTTTTCCTATTTTTATATTTAATTTTGTCGTTGTAAATTCATTTTGTCGGGTTTGTTGTTTAGTCATTTTATTTTGAAAGGGTTTTCATTTTTAATTTTTTTAAATTTTTTTAATTTGCTAGTTTTCCAGTTTTTTTTTTTAAATATTGTCAGTTGTAAATTTAAATTTTGTCGGGTTGGGTTTTTTTGGGTCATTTTCAAATTTGTAATTTTTTCTTTTTTTAAGCCCAAAATTTGAATTTGCATTTTTTTCCTTTTGTTGAATATTGTAATTAATTTTGGTCAGTTTGTTGATTTGGGGTATTTTGTTTGTTTTTCTTTTCTTTTTTTTGAAAATTTTTGAAAATTTTCCCCTCATTTTTTTAAAAAGTTTAATTTCCTTTTTTTTGTGGGTTGTTGTTTTGTTTTTAATTGTAAAAATTTTTTGTAATTTTTGTTTTTTAAATTTTTTTTTTTCCAGGTTTTTTTTTTGGGTTTTTAAGGGGTTTTTTCCCCCCAAATTTTTTTTTTCATTTTTTTGTCAGTTTTTTTTTTCACATTTTCTTTTTGTAAATATGCTATTTTTTCGTCAGTTTGTTATTGTAAGAAATGTAGTTGGTTCCAATTGTTTTTTGTTGGGTTTGGGTTATTTTAGAAATTTTCCCATTTTGAAATTTTTGAAATTTTTGGTCAGTATTTCATTTTCACGGGTTTTGACATTTTTCATTTTTTTTTAAATTTTTGCTATTTTTTCGCCCAGTTTGATTTTTAAGTTTTGGCAGATTGTAAATTGGGCTTTTTGTCGGTTTTGTTATTTTTTAGCCCTTTTAAATTTTTTTTCCATTGCCATTTGAAATTTTTTTCTTTTTCCCCAATTTTTTAAATTTTTATTTTTTTAAATTTTGGGGCTAATTTTCGTCATTTTGATATTTTTAATATTGTCATTTTGTCAAAAAACATTTTGTCATTTGTTGGGTCTTTTTTCAAATTTTTCATTTTTTCTTTTTTCAAAAATTTTCATTTTTTCAATTTGCTTTTTTCCGTCGGGTTTGATATTGAAAAGGAATGTCAGATTTCAAATGCTTTTTTGTCAGGTTGTTATTTTTTAGTTATTTTTAATATTTTTTATTTTTGTAATTTTTTTCTTTTTTTCTTTTTTCTTTTTTTTGGGACATTTTTTCATTTTTTAATTTTTGCAAAGTTATCGTTTTTTATTTTGTAATTTTTGTCAGAAAGGGGCCAAAAAATTTTTTTCCGTTTTGTTGGTTTAGTCATTTTTCAAATTGCCATTTTTTCATTTTAAACCGTTTCTTTTGTCAATTTGTAGTTTTAATATTTTTGGTTTTTGAAAAATGCCCTTTTGGGCAATTAAAATGTTAAAAATTTTGCTTGTTTTAGCCCTTTTTTATATTGCCCATTTTTTCTTTTTCCCCAAAAGTTTCTTTTTCGTAAATTTTGCTATTTTTCGTCAGTTTGATTTTGTAAAGAATGTCAAAAATTGTTAATTGCATTTTGGGGGGGTTTGTTATTTTTTAGTCATTTTCATTTTGTAAATTTTTTTATTTTCACAGTTTCTTTTTGGAAATTTTGATATTTTCGTCAGTTTGATTTTTTTAAGAAGGTCGGGTTTTCAATTGGGCATTTTTTTCGGGTTTTATTTTAAAAAGTCTTTTTCATATTGTACGTTTTTTAATTTTTTTTAAAAGTTTTTCCTTTTTCCCCGTTTGAAAAGTTTTTTTTTGGTTATTTGCAGTTTTCCCTTTTGATATTGTAATATTGCCATTTTTGTCAATAACATTTGTCAGTTTGCTTGTTTTTTTTTCTTTTTCAAATTTTTCATTTTTTTCACTTTTACATTTTTTTTATTTCTGTCAATTTTTGCTATTTTTAGTATTTTGATATTGTAAAAGGGTTTCATTTGGGCAAAAAACTTTTAATTTTTCAGTTTGCTTTTTTTTTAGTCTTTTTTAATATTTTTCAGTTTTTTTTTAAACCAGTTTTCTTTTTGTCAATTCTATTTTTTCCGTCAGTTTTTTATTGTAAAAAATTTCAGTTTGGGTCAATTGCATTTTTAAAGGGGGGTTGGTTATTTAGCTTTTCATTTTGAAAATTTTTGTAATTTGTCAGTTTCATTTTACATTTTTAAACATTTTCCCTGTTGAAAATTTTGGGCTATTTTCTTTTCCATTTTGATATTGAAAATTTTGTCATTTTTGTCAATAACATTTTGTCATTTTTGCTTGTTTTCCATCATTATAAAATTGTCAGTTTTTCATTTTCAAAGTTTAATTTTTTTTAATTTTGCTAGTTTTTCAGTTTGATTTTGAAATTTTGCCCAGTTTGTCATAAAAATTTTGGGTAGTTTGCTTGTTTGTCATTTTTAAAATTGTCATTTTTTCTTTTCCCAAAATTTTTCTTTTTGTCAAATTTTCTATTTTTTTCTTTAGTTTGATTTGTTTTTTTTCAGTTTGTCAATAACTTTTTGGGTCAGTTGTTTTTTTGGGGGCATTTTAAATATTGTGGGTTTTTTCTTTTTCCCAACAATTTCTTTTTGGGTTTTTTGGGGCTATTTTTGGGAGTTTGTATTGTAAAATTTCATTTTTTTCAATAACTTTTTGTCAGTTTTGTTTTAAAAGGTCTTTTTAAAATTGTCAGTTTTCGTTTCCCACTTTTCATTTTAAAAATTTGAGTTTTTTTTATTTTGTTTAAAGGTAAGAATGCGGGATTGTCAATTTCCCATTTTGCCCGGTTTTTTAGTTTGGGGTTTCCATTTTCTTTTGGGGGGGGAAAAAATTTTGAAATTTTGCCCATTTTCTTTTCCAGATTTACAGTTTTATTTGTTTAAATTTTCCCTAGTTTTCGTCATTTTGATATTGTATATTTGTCATTTTTTTCAAAACATTTTGTCTTTTTTGCTTTTTTTGGGGTCTTTTTAAAATTTGTCGTTTTTTCATTTTCACATTTTCTTTTTGTCAATTTGCTATTTTCGTATTTTTGGATATTGAAATAATGTCTTTTTGTAAATAACATTTTGTCAGTTTGTTTTTTTTAAGGGCCCATTTTAAAATTTGTAAATTTTTTTTCCATTTTCAGATTTTCATTTTGTAAATTTTGCTATTTTTCGTGGGTTTGATATTGTAAAAATTGTCAGTTTGCCCCAATAACTTTTTGCATTTTGTTGTTTTAGTAATTTTTCCTATTGTCGTTTTTTCTTTTTCCAAATTTTCTTTTTGTTTTTGCTATTTTTTCGTCATTTTGTTTTGGGAATTTTGTCATTTGTCAATAACTTTTTGTTTTTTTGCTTTTTTTTAGTCATTTAAAATTTGGGCAGGTTTTTTCATTTTTACAGTTTATTCTGAAATTTTGCATTTTTCCCCGTTTTTTTGTTTTATTTTTTAAAAAATGTCAGTTTCCCCAATAACATTTGGGTAAATTTTGCTTTTTTTAAAGTCTTTTTCATATTGTCAGTTTTTTTTTTTAAACAGTTTCTTTTTGGGAATATTTTTAGTTTTCTTTCCAGTTTTTT
The DNA here is from genome assembly GCA_024449915.1 of Sweltsa coloradensis. Lineage (NCBI taxonomy): Eukaryota > Metazoa > Arthropoda > Insecta > Plecoptera > Chloroperlidae > Sweltsa > Sweltsa coloradensis. Next base: position 18,391 of record JAMZAV010007026.1, on the reverse strand, counting down.
AAATTGTAAAAAGGGTCAAAATTGTAAATTGAAATTTTGTTGGGGGTTTTTTAGTTTTAGTCATTTTCTTTATTGGGGGTTTGTAATTTTTTTCAGTTTTTCCCTTTTTCAAAAGGTTTTGACAGTTTCATTTTTTTTTAATTTTCCCTAGTTTTCGTCATTTTGATTTTTTTTTTAAGAATTTTCAGATTAAAAATTTGCATTTTTTTCAGGTTTTTAGTTATAGTCATTTTCATATTAATTTGTCTTTGTCATTTTTTCTTTTTCACAGTTGACAGTTTCATTTTATAATTTGCTATTTTTCGCCCCGTTTGAATTGTAAAAATGCCCGTTTGCAAAAACCCTTTTTGTCTTTTTGTTTGTTTGTCTTTTTTAAAATTGGGCAGTTTTTCTTTTTCCACGTTTTCATTTTGTAAATTTTTGTATTTTTTCGTAGTTTGATTTTTGTAATATGTCAGTTTGTAAATTTAACTTTTTGAAATTTTGCTTTTTTTAAATCTTTTTCATATTTTTCATTTTTTTCCTTTTTCACAGTTCATTTTTTTAATTTGCTAGTTTTCGTCCATTTTGATTTGTAAAAATTTTCAGATTGTCAATTGAAACTTTTTTGGGGTTTTTATTTTTAGTCTTTTTAAATTTTAAAATTTTGTTTTTTTGTCATTTTTTCATTTTCACAGTTTGATTTTTTTATTTTGTTAATTTTATTTTTCGTCATTTTAATTTTTGTAATTTTTTCTTTTTTCAATAAAAAAAATTTTTTTTTTTTTTTTTTTTTTCAGTTTGCTTTTTAAAGGGTTTTTAAATTTTGTCATTTTTTCATTTTCACATTTTTAAATTTCGTTTTTTTCCAGTTTTCGTCATTTAAATTTTGTAAGAAGTAGTTTTTGGTAAATTTTGCATTTTGGCGGGTTTTGTTATTTTTAGTCTTTTCATATCGAAATTTTTTCCCTTTTCACGGGTTTCTTTTTAAAATTTGCTTTTTTTCGTCATTTTTGATTTTGTAAAAATTTTCAGTTTGTAAATTTGCATTTTGTCGGGTTGTTATTTTAAGCATTTTCAATTGTAAGTTAGAAATTTTTGTAATTTTTTTTCTTTTTTCCACATTTTTCTTTTTGGTAAATTTGTAGTTTTCGCCATTTTGATTTTGAAAGAATGCAGATTGGAAATTGCTTTTTTGTCGGGGTTTTTAGTTTTTAGTCTTTTTATATTGTAAGTTTGTTTTTTTGCCCAGATTTAATTTTCCATTTTAAACAGTTTCTTTTAAATTTGCTGTTTTCGTCAGTTTGTATTGTAATTTTTCCCAGTTGTCAAAAAATTTTTTTCCATTTTGGTTTGTTTTTAGTCTTTTTTAAAATTGTCAGTTTTTCTTTTTTAACATTTTGTTTAAATGTAAATTTTGCTAGTTTTCGTAGTTTGATATTGTAAAAATGTCAGTTTTCAAAAACCTTTTTTCATTTTGGGCTTTTTTAAAGGGGCCCTTTTTCCCAAATTGTCATTTTTTCTTTTCACAATTTCTTTTTGAAAATTTTGAAAGTTTGCCCATTTTGATTTTGAAAGAATGCCCGGGTTTGTCATTCATTTTGTCAGTTTTGTTAAGTTTTTTTCTTTTTTATTTTCAAAAGTTTTAATTCTTAAATTTGAATTTTTTTGGGTATTTTGATATTGTAATAATGCCCGGGTTTCCCCCCCAAAACATTTTGTCAGTTTTGCTTTTTTAAAAGCCCTTTTTTCAAATTGTCAGTTTTTATTTTCAATATTTCATTTTGACAATTTGTATTTTGTCAGTTTGAATTGAAAGAATGTAAATTTTGTAAATTGCATTTTGTCGGGTTTGGGTTAGTTTTTTCTTTTTATTTTCACTTTTCTTTCTTTAAATTTTTCCCGGGGGTTTTTGATATTGAAAAAAAGTCAGTTTTCAAAACTTTTTGTCATTTTGGGGTTGTTTTAGTTTTTTTTCATTTTGTCATTTTTTTTCTTTTTTTAAACAGTTTTTTTTCGTAAATTTGCTTTTTCGTCATTTTTGGATTTTGTAAGAATGTCAGATTGTTTTTGCTTTTTGGCGGGTTTTTAAAATTTAGCCCTTTTCCTATCGTAAGTTTTTCTTTTTCACATTTTCATTTTAAAATTTTTGTTTATTTTACGTAAAGTTTGATTTGGGGGTTAAGAATGCCCAGTTTGCCCAATTTGGGCATTTTGTCAGGTTGTTAGTTTAAGCCCTTTTTCTATTGTAATTTTGTAATTTTTGTCAGTTTTTCTTTTTCACAGTTGACATTTCTTTTTTTTAAATTTTTTAGTTTTCTTCATTTGATATTGTAATATTGTCCGTTTGTCAAAAAATTTTTCAGTTCCCTTTTTTTTGGCTTTTTTCAAATTTGTCATTTTTTTCTTTTTACAGTTTTTTTCGGGTAAATTTTGCTATTTTTCCGTATTTTGATTTTGAAAAAATGTCAGTTTGTCAAAAAACTTTTTTGCATTTTCCCTTTTTTTTAGATTTTTTTCCCATTTTTGTCCGTTTTTTAAATTTTAACGTTTCTTTTTGTCAATATGTTTTTTTTTTTCCCGTAAAGTTTGTTTTGTAAGAATTCCAGATTTAAATTTTGCTTTTTGTTAGGTTTTAGTATTGGGTTTTTTCATATGAAATTTTTGTCTTTTGTAGTTTTTTCTTTTTCACAGTTTGAAAATTTCTTTTTTTGTTAATTTGCTATTTTTTGTCAGTTTAATTTTTAAGATGTCAGAGGGTCAATTGCATTTTGTCGGGGGGTTTTTGTTGTTTTTAGTCTTTTTTCCAATTTTTTTGCCTTTTCCTTTTTGTCAGTTTCTTTTTCAAAAATTTTTTCCCGTTTTTTTTGGAAATTTTGCTAATTTTGTCAGTTTGATATTGAAATTTTGAAATTTGGCCCCAATAACTTTTTGTCATTTGTTTTTCATTTAAAATTTGGGCCCTTTTTTTTGTCATTTTTGTCAAAACTTTTTTCAGTTTGTTTGTCTTTTTCCCAAATTGTCATTTTTTCTTTTTTCACTTTTTTCATTTTTTTAAATTTTGCTATTTTCGTCAGTTTGATATTGTAAAAATTTGCCCAGTTTTGTGAAAGCTTTTTGTCGGGTTGTTTTTTTAGTTGTTTTTATTCTTGTTTTTGTTTTTTTGTCTTTTTTTCTTTTTCACAGTTCCCTTTTTTCTTTTTGTTAAATTTGCTGGGTTATGGGTCATTTTGATTTTGTAATATTGCATTTTGTCAATAACATTTTTTCAGTTTGCTTTTTTTTGGCATTTTCAAATTGCCATTTTTCTTTTTCAAAATTTTTAAATTTTTGTAAATTTGCTATTTTTTTCATAGTTTGATTTTTTAAAAAATGACAATTTTTTCAATTAAAATGTTGTCAGTTTTGGCTTTTTTTTATTTCATTTTCAATTGTCATTTTTTTAAATTTCCCACAGTTTTTTTGTTTAAATTTTTTGCATTTTTCTTTCGGGTTTTTTTTGTAAGAACGCCCAATTTGGGGCAATTGCTTTTTGTCATTTTGTTAGTTATAGTTTTTTTTTCATAGGGGATTTTTTCCATTTTGGGTCAGTTTTTAAAATTTTTAAAATTTAAACATTTTCATTTTGAAAATTTTGTTTAGTTTTCCCCAATTTGATTTTGGAATTTTTTCTTTTGGGTCAAAAACATTTTGTCATTTTTGTTTTGGGTTTTTCATCATTTTCAAATTGTCATTTTTTTCATTTTCACTTTTAATTATTTCAATTTGCTAGTTTTCGTCCGTTTGAATTGAAAGAATGCCCGATTGTCAATTGCATTTTGTCGGGTTTGTAAGTTTTATCTTTTTAATATTGTTAGTTTGTCTTTTGTCAGTTTTTAAATTTTCAAGTTTGACATTTTTTATTTTGTAAAATTTGTAGTTTTTGTCAGTTTGTTTTTTGTAATTTTGGTCATTTTGTCAATAACATTTTGTCATTTTTTGCTTTTTTTTAGGCCCTTTTTTAAAATTGTAAAGTTTTTTTTTTTACATTTTCTTTTTGTCAATTTGTTTTTTTTTCGCCCATTTTGTTTTTTTAAAAAAATGAAAGGGAATTTTAAATTGAAATTTTGTCGGGGTTGTTAGTTTTGTCATTTTAAATTTTTAATTTTTTGTCATTTTGTCAGATTTTCATTTTCACATTTTTACATTTTTAAATTTTTTTATTTGCTAGTTTTTTGTCATTTTGATATTGTAATATTGTCAGTTTTGTAAAAACCCATTTTGTCAGTTTGCTTTTTTAATCATTTTTAAAATTTGGGAAAAAATTTTTTTTTTCCCATTTTTCATTTGTAAATTTGCTATTTTTCGTCAGTTTTTTATATAAAATGTCAATTGTAATTCCCTTTTTTTACATTTTGTTATTTTTAGTCCATTTTCATATTGTAAGTTTGTAATTTTGTAAATTTTTATTTTCACAGTTTGATAGTTTGATTTTTTTTTTTTGGGAAAGTTATCGTCAGTTTGATATTGAAAAAGGGTCAGTTTGAAAAAAACTTTTTTTCATTTTGCTTTTTTATCTTTTTAAAATTCCCTTTTTTTTCATTTTCACGTTTCATTTGTAAATTTGTGGGTTTCATATTTTGTATTTTTTAAAATTAATGAAAATTTTGCCAATTACTTTTTTTAATTTGGCTTGTTTAACCTTTTCAAAATTGGTCTTTTTTTCATTTTTACAGTTTCTTTTTGAAAATTTTGTCTAGTTTTTCGGCAGGGGATATTGTAAAAATTTTCAGTTTGCCCAATAGCATTTTTTTCGGGTTTGGGAATTTTTTTGTCTTTTCCCATTTTTTAAATTTTTGTTATTTTGGTCATTTTTTCTTTTTTTTCCACGTTTTGAATTTTTATTTTTTTTAATTTTTCTATTTTTCGTCAGTTTAAATTTTTAATATTTCGGGTTTTTCAAAAAACTTTTGGGCAATTTTGTTTGTTTTAGTCTTTTTCAAATTGTTTTTTTTCTTTTTACAGTTTCTTTTTGCCCAATTTGTTTATTTTTTGTAGTTTGATATTGTTTTTATGTCGGGGGTTGTCAATAACTTTTTTGGGCCCATTTTTGTTGGGTTTAAAAGGTCATTTTAAAATTGTAAAATTTTTCATTTTCCCCGGGTTTCATTTTGTAAATTTGCTTGTTTTGGGTGGGTTTAAATTTTGAAAATTTTGGTCAGTTTGTCAAAACTTTTGCAGTTTGCTTTTTTTTGGGGGCATTTTCATATTTTTTTAGTTTTTTAATTTTCCCAATTTCATTTTGTCAATTTGCTATTTTTCGTCGTTTGATTTTGTAAGAATGCAGTTTGCCCAATTGCTTTTTTGGACAGGTTGAAAAGGTTTTATAAATTTTCTTTTTCACATTTTTTCATTCTGTCAATTTTTAGTTTTGTAGTTTAAATATTGAAAAAAAATTTTCAGTTGCAAAAAACTTTTTTGTCAGTTTTTGTTTTTTATTTATTTTCATTTTGGTAAAAGTTTTTTATTTTCCCCCTTTCATTTTGTCAAAATGCTAGTTTTCTTTCATTTTGTTTTTTGAAAAAAATTTTCAGTTTGGGTAAATTAATTTGCCAAGGGTTATTTTTAGTCATTTTTCCATTTTTAAATTTTTGGGTTAAATTTTAGTATTTAAATTTTCACAGTTTGACATTTTCATTTTGGTTAAATTTTGATAGTTTTTTTTTAGTTTGTTTTGGTGTTTGTCGGGTTTTGTCAAAAAATTTTTTGTCTTTTTGCATGTTTTAGTCTTTTAAAAATTGCCCGTTTTTTATTTTTCATATTTTCTTTTCCTTTAAATTTTGCTTTTTTTGGGCCCAGTTTGTTTTGAAGAATGTCGATTGTCAATTGCTTTTGGCGGGGTTGTTATTTTTGGGGTCTTTTTTCATATCGTTTTTTTTTCATTTTCACATTTTTCTTTTTGGAAATTTGCTATTTTCGCCCATTTTTGTTTTTTGTAAAAAATGTCAGTTTGGGTAAAATTTCATTTTGTCGGGTTTTTATTTTAATTTAATTTTTTATTTTGGGAAATTTTGTAATTTTTGTCGTATTTCATTTTCACTTTTTGGGGGGACATTTTCTTTTTGTTAATTTCCCTATTTTTCGTAAGTTTGATACTGTAATTTTGTCAGTTTGCCCAATAACTTTTTGTAATAAAATTTTACAAACCACAACCCTAAAAAAATTTAACCCAAAGTTCATTTACATAAAAACAATTGCGAATTTTCGGAAAACCCCTTTCCTTACTTTTCCCTCAAGCAGAGGGCTAACTAAACGTCCGTGCGCTCTTTCTCTTCGGGCTGGGGGGCCGGTTTTTAATTTTTGACAGGGAGGGGTGGCTGCGGCTCCTGTTGACTTTGGGTCGAATTTTTGGGATCCAAAAGGGGTGGAAAAAACGACGGCTGGCTGACAGGGGGGGTGTGGCTGCATGCCATCACAGCAGCCTCCTTTATTTTTCTCTTGAAGACGTCTTCTTCTGATAGAAGGCCGATGTGTTGTTCCACATGATCATGTGTGAAGTTTCCTCCACGTGGTTTGCGATAAGGGAATTCTGTGCATTGGAGGTTACGTTGCGTTGGTGCTCTGTCAAACGAACGTTGAGGGGGCGTTTGGTTTCACCAATGTAAGTCCTGTCACAATCGCACGGGATTTCGTAAACAACGTTACGGGCTTGCTGGTCGGTATTATAGGGTTTGGTCTTACACAGTTGTTTACGAAGAGGTTGGAGGATTTAAACACTGTCCGAACGTTGAACCTATTAGCAATGCGCCGGAATTTCTCCGAGAATCCGGGAATGTAATTAACATCTATGGTTTTATAGGGCTTAGTAGTGTCACTTCCAGGTTTGTTTTCTTCGCGAGGGTCTTTAGCTAGAATAGCTTGAACAAGCTCAGGAGGGTAGTCATTGGCTGCAAAGGTAGAGAGGAGAACCGATTTCTCGGTCTGCAACTCGGTGTGGTTAGAACAATGTGTGTAAGCCCTCTTGCCAGACACGAGACCACACCCTCGTAGCCACAGTCGAGTCTGCCATGCACTCAATCCCTCGCAAACGCGCGAGACGAGTTCCGTGTTGAGATGAAGAAATTTTTGGGAAAAAGCCCTTTAGAATTCCACACCCCAACCTGACCGCCTCGGAACGCGCATGCCTGAGAGGCTTACAGGAGGACGAGTCCATTTTCATAGTACAGGCAGACAAAGGTAAGGCGACTGTCGTACAGACAAAGACAAATACAACTCGAAGATGGCCGAGATTCTTGACAGCCCAGGCTACAAGAAACTCAAGTCTGACCCTACCAAAGCTACTGAAGCCAAGGTGTACAGGGCCCTGAAATCATGTGATCGTTACCTCACTCAATCTTGTAGAACCTACCTCACTCCACATCACTCCAAGTCACCCCACATATATGGACTACCCAAAGTCCACAAGCCTGGCATTCCGCTGCGACCTATAGTTAGCTCACGAAACTCTCCGTGTGACAAACTATCAAGGTTCTTACTCAAAATCCTGTCCCCACTGACAGGCAAGTCTGAACATCATGTAAACAACTCGGAAGAGTTTATTAAAGAAGTCCGAGACCTGTCACTCTCCCCCTCCGACATGCTGGTAAGCTTTGACGTCGTCAATCTCTTCCCTAGTATCCCTAGGGAAGATACCCTGCAACTTGTCAAAAACCTACTTCTATCGGATAGGAGTCTACGGGATCGTACTTGTCTCCCTGTTGACAACATTGTCACTCTTCTCTCGGTGTGCATCAACACCTGCTACCTGCAGTTCGGGGATAGTTATTACCTACAGGAGACTGGCCTCGCCATGGGATCTTGTCTAAGTCCGTTCCTGGCCTCGGTTTTCATGGAGAACTTAGAGAGACTAGCCATCTCCACCTCCCCTGTCGCTCCACTCATCTGGCGTCGTTACGTTGATGACGTATTTGCCATTCTACATGCAATCAGGTTGATACTATGTTAACCCACATCAACTCTCAGTCCCCACCATCAAGTTCACAGTTGAAACTGAAGCCTGTGGGTCCCTGCCCTTCCTGGATGTGTTATTATCCAAAGTAACCGCCCCCGACAACACAGTCAAACTCAAGACCACGGTGTACAGAAAACCCACCAACTCGTCTTCTTACATCCGGTTTGACTCCAATCACCCACTTCACGTGAAAAGGGGTGTGGTCTCGTGTCTGGCAAGAAGGGCTTACACACATTGTTCTAACCACACGAGTTGCAGACCGAGAAATCGGTTTTTCCTCTCTACCTTTGCAGCCAATGACTACCCTCCTGAGCTTGTTCAAGCTATTCTAGCTAAAGACCCTCGCGAAGAAAACAAAACCTGGAAGTGACACTACTAAGCCCTATAAAACCATAGCTGTTAATTACATTCCCGGATTCTCGGAGAAATTCCGGCGCATTGCTAAAAGGTTCAACGTTCGGACAGTGTTTAAATCCTCCAACACTCTTCGTAAACAACTGTGTAAGACCAAACCCTATATACCGACCAGCAAGCCCGTAACGTTGTTTACGAAATCCCGTGCGATTGTGACAGGACTTACATTGGTGAAACCAAACGCCCCCTCAACGTTCGTTTGACAGAGCACCAACGCAACGTAACCTCCAATGCACAGAATTCCCTTATCGCAAACCACGTGGAGGAAACTTCACACATGATCATGTGGAACAACACATCGGCCCTTCTATCAGAAGAAGACGTCTTCAAGAGAAAAATAAAGGAGGCTGCTGTGATGGCATGCAGCCACACCCCCCCTGTCAGCCAGCCGTCGTTTGATTTCCACCCCATGTGGATCCCGATAATTCGACCAGACGTCAACAGAGCGCGCAGCCACCCCCTCCCTGTCAACATTAAACCTGCCCGCCAGCCCGAAGAGAGAAGAGCGCACGGACGTCAGTTAGCCTCTGCTTGAGGAAGAGTAAGGAAGTGTTACTCGAAAATTCGCAATTGTTTTTATGTAAGTGACCTTGGTTAATTGTTTTTTAGTGTGTGTTCGTATTCTATTTCGTTCCGGGTCAATAAGCTTTCCATATCGAACTGTGTGTTCGTTTTAGTCATTTTCAAATTGTCAGTTTTTCTTTTTTACAGTTTATTCTGTCAATTTCCTAGTTTTCGTATTTTGATATTGTAAGAATGTCAGTTTGTCAATTGCATTTTGTCAGGTTGTTAGTTTTAATCATTTTCATATTGTAAGTTTGTCATTTTGTCAGATTTTTTTTTTTTTTAGCTTGACAGTTTCATTTTGTTAATTTGCTAGTTTTCGTCAGTTTTATATTGTAATATTGTCAGTTTGTCAATAACATTTTGTCAGTTTGCTTGTTTTAGTCATTTTCAAATTGTAAGTTTTTCATTTTCACAGTTTCATTTTGTCAATTTGCTAGTTTTCGTCAGTTTGACATTGTAATATTGTCAGTTTGTCAGTAACATTTTGTCAGTTTGCTTGTTTTAGTCATTTTCATATTGTTTTTGCCATTGCCATTTTGTCAGATTTTCATTTTCACAATTTTTCAGTTTTATTTTTGTTAATTTGCTAATTTTCGTCAGTTTTGATATTGTAATATTGTCAGTTTGTCAATAACATTTTGTCAGTTTGCTTGTCATTTTCAAATTGTCAGTTTTTTCATTTTCACTGTTTTCATTTTGTCATTTGCTAGTTTTGTCAGTTTGATATTGTAAGAATGTAAGATTGTGAAATGCATTTTGTCAGTTTGTTAGTTTTAGTTATTTTATATTGTTAGTTTGTAATTTTGTCAGTTTTTCATTTTCACAGTTTGACATTTTTCATTTGTTAATTTCTAGTTATCGTCAGTTTGATATTGTAATATTGTCAGTTTGTCATAACATTTTTTCAGTTTGCTTGTTTTAGTCATTTTCATATTGTCAGTTTTTCATTTTCACAGTTTCATTTTGTCAATTTGTCTAGTTTTCGTCAGTTTGTGTTATTGTAATTTTGTCAGTTTGTCAATTGTACATTTTGTCAGTTTTGCTTGTTTTAGTCATTTTTAAATTTCAGTTTTTTATTTTCACAGTTTTCATTTTGTCAATTTGTATTTTTCGTCGGTTTGATTTTGTAAGATGTAGATTTTCATTTGCATTTTGTCAGTTGTTAGTTTTTAGTCATTTTCATATTGTAATTTTGTCATTTTGTCAGATTTCATTTTCACAGTTTGACAGTTTTCATTTGTTAATTTGCTAGTTTTGTTCAGTTTTGATATTGTAATATTGTCAGTTTTGTCATACATTTTGTCAGTTTGCTTGTTTAAGTCATTTTTATATTGTAAATTTTTATTTTCACAGTTTCATTTTGTCAATTTGCTAGTTTTCGTCAGTTTTGTTATTGTTTGAATTTCAGATTGTCAATAATTGCATTTTTCAGGTTGTTAGTTTTATCATTTTCATATTGTAAGTTTGTAATTTTGTCAGTATTTCATTTTCACAGTTTGCAGTTTTCATTTTGTTAATTTGCTAGTTTATTCGTCATTTTGATATTGTAATATTGTCAGTTTTGTCAATAACATTTTGTCAGTTTGCTTGTTTTAGTCATTTTCATATTGTCATTTTTTCATTTTTCACAATTTCTATTTTCGTCAATTTTGCTGTTTTTCGTCAGTTTGATAGTTGTAATGAATGTAGATTGTCAATTGCATTTTTGACAGGTTTGTAAGTTTTATTTCATTTTTATTTTCACACTTTCATTTGTCAATATGCTAGTTTTCGTCAGTTTGTTATTGAAAGAATGTTCAGATTGTCAATTACATTTGCCAGTTGTTAGTTTTAGTCATATTCATATTGTAAGTTTGTAATTTTTTCAGTATTTCAATTTCACAGTTTGACAGTTTCATTTTGTTAATTTTGATAGTTTTTTGTAAGTTTGATATTGTTTATTGTCAGTTTGTCAATAACATTTTGTCATTTTGACAGTTTTTAGTCATTTTCAAATGTCAGTTTTTTTATTTTCACAGTTTCATTTCGTCAATTTGCTATTTTTCGTCAGTTTTGATTTTGTAAATGTCAGATTGTCAAATGCATTTTGTCAGTTGTTAGTTTTAAGTCATTTTTTATTTAAGTTTTGTAATTTTGTCAGTATTTTCATTTTTCACTGTTTTGACAGTTTCATTTTGTTAATTTGCTAGTTTTCGATCAGTTTGATACTGTAAATTGTCAGTTGTCAATAACATTTTGTCAGTTTGCTTTGTTTTAGTCATTTTTCATATTGTAGTTTTTTTATTTTCACATTTCATTCTGTCAATTTGCTAGTTTTCGTAAGTTTTTATATTGTCAGAATGTCAATTGTCAATTGCATTTTAGTCAGGTTTTGTTAGTTATGTATTTTCATATTGTATGTTTTTATTTTGTCGTATTTCATTTTCAATGTTTGACAGTTTTCATTTTTGTTAATTTGCTAGTTTTCGTCAGTTTGAATTTTGTAAGAATTCAGATTGTCAATTTGCATTTTGTCAGGTTGTTGTTATAGTATTTTCATATTGTATGTTTGTTATTATTTTTGCTTCAGTTTTCATTTTCACAGTTTGACAGTTTTCTTTTTTTGATAATTTGCTAGTTTTCGTAGTTTGATATTGTAATAATGTCATTTTTGTCAATAACATATTTTTATTGTTAAGTTTGCTTGTTTTATCATTTTCATATTGTCAGTTTTTCATTTTCACAGTTTCATTTTGTCAATTTGCTAGTTTTCGTCAGTTTGATATTGTAAGAATGTCAGATTGTCTATTGCATTTGTCAGGTTGTTAGTTTTTTAGTCATTTCCATCTTGAAAGTTTGTCATTTTGTTATCAGTTTTTTGATTTTCACAGATTGACAGTTTTATTTTGTTAATTTTTCTAGTTTTCGTCAGTTTAATATTGTTAAGAATGTCAGATTGTCAATTGCATTTTGTCAGGTTGTTAGTTTAAGTCATTTTCATTATGAAGTTTGTCCATTTTGTCAGATTTTCATTTTCACTTTTCAAAGTTTTTTTTGTTATTTTGCTAGTTTTCGTCACTTTGATATTGTAATATTGTCAGTTTGTCAATAATTCTGTCAGTTTGCTTGTTTTGTCATTTTCAAATTGTAAGTATTTCATTTTCATAGTTTCATTTTGTCATTTGCTAGTTTTTTTAGTTCGTTTTTGTAAGATGTCCGATTGTCAATTGCATTTTGTCAGGTTGTTAGTTTTAATCATTTTCATATTGTAAGTTTGTCATTTTGTCAGATTTTTATTTTTTTAGCTTGACAGTTTCTTTTTGTTATTTGTCATATTTTCGTCAGTTTGATATTGTAGTATTGTCAGTTTGTCAATAATTTTGTTTCAGTTTGCTTGTTTTGATCATTTTCAAATTGTAAGATTTTTCATTTTCACAGTTTCATTTTGTCATTTGCTAGTTTTTCGTTAGTTTGATTTTGTAAGAATGTCAGATTGTCAATTGCATTTTGTCAGGTTGTTAGTTTTTAGTTATTTTCATTTTAGTTTTGTCATTTTGTCAGATTTTCATTTTCACATTTCAAAGTTTCATTTTGTTATTTTGCTAGTTTTCGTCACTTTTGATTATTGTAATTTTGTCAGTTTTGTCATAACATTTTGTCAGTTTTGCTTGTTTTGTCATTGTTCAATTGTAGTTATTTCATTTTCACAGTTTCGTTTTGTCAATTGCTAGTATTCGTCAGTTTTGTTTTGTAAGAATGTCGATTGTCAATTGCATTTTGTCAGGTTGTTAGTTTTTAGTTAATTTTCATATTTAAGTTTGTCATTTTGTCAGATTTTCATTTTTTTTTATTTTGACAGTTTCATTTTTGTTAATTTTGTTAGTTTTCGTCGGTTTTATATTGTAATATTTTCATTTTGTCATAACATTTTGTCAGTTTGCTTGTTTTAGTCATTTTCAAATTGTAAGTTTTTTCATTTTCATAGTTTCATTTTGATTGCAATTTGCTAGTTTTCGTTAGTTTGATTTTGTAAGAATGTCAGATTGTCAATTGCATTTTGTCATGTTGTTAGTTTTAGTCATTTTCATTATGAAAGTTTGTCATTTTGTCAGATTTTCATTTTCACAGTTTAAAAGATTCATTTTGTTTTTTTGCTAGTTTTCGTCAGTTTGTTATTGAAAGATATGTCAGATTTGTCAATTGCATTTTTACAGTTGTTAGTTTTTTAGTCATTTTTCATATTGTAAGTTTGTAATTTTGTCCAGTATTTCATTTTTCACATTTGACAGTTTTCATTTTGTTAATTTGTGTTATCGTCAGTTTGATATTGTAATATTGTCAATTTGTCAATTACATGTTGTCAGTTTGCTTGTTTTAGTCATTTTCATATTGTCAGTTTTTCATTTTTACAGTTTCATTTTGTCAGTTTGCTAGTTTTCGTCAGTTTTGTATTTAAGAATTCAGATTGTCAATAGCATTTTGTCAGGTTGTAAGTTTTTGTCATTTCCATATTGAAAGTTTGTTATTTTGTCAGTTTTTCATTTTCACAGATTGACAGTTTTATTTTGTTAATTTGCTAGTTTTTCGTCAGTTTGTTATTGAAAGAATGTCAGATTGTCAATTACATTTTGCCAGGTTTTTATTTTAGTCATATTCATATTGTAAGTTTTGTAATTTTTTCAGTATTTCAATTTCACAGTTTTGACAGTTTCATTTTGTTAATTTGATAGTTTTTTTGTAAGTTTGATATTGTTGATTTGTCAGTTTTGTCAATAACATTTTGTCATTTTGCATGTTTTAGATCATTTTCAAATTGTCAGTTTTTTATTTTCACAGTTTCATTTTGTCAATTTGCTAGTTTTCGTCAGTTTGATTTTGTAAGAATGTCAGATTGTCAATTGCATTTTGTCAGGTTGTTAGTTTAAGTCATTTTCATATTGTAAGTTTGTAATTTTGTCAGTATTTCATTTTCACTGTTTGACAGTTTCATTTTGACAATTTGCTAGTTTTCGTCAGTTTGATTTTGTAAGAATGTCAGATTGTCAATTGCATTTTGTCAGGTTGTTAGTTATCATCATTTGTCAAAATTGTATGTTTGTTATTTTGTCAGTATTTCATTTTCACAGTTTTGACAGTTTCATTTTTTGATCAATTTGCTAGTTTTCGTAGTTTGATATTGTAATAATGTCAGTTTGTCAATAACATTTTTTTGTAAGTTTGCTTGTTTTTATCATTTTCATATTGTCAGTTTTTCATTTTTACAGTTTCATTTTGTCAATTTGCTAGTTTTCGTCAGTTTGATATTGTAAAGAATGTCAGATTGTTCATTGCACTTTGTCAGGTTGTTAGTTTTAGTCATTTCCATCTTGAAAGTTTGTCATTTTGTCAGTTTTTCATTTTCACAGATTGACAGTTTTATTTTGTTAATTTGCTAGTTTTCGTCAGTTTGATATTGTAATATTGTCAGTTTTTCAATAACATTTTGTCAGTTTGCTTGTTTAAGTCATTTTCAAATTGTCAATTTTTCATTTTCACAGTTTCATTTTGTCAATTTGCTAGTTTTCGTCAGTTTGATAGTGTAAGAATGTCAGATTGTCAATTGCATTTTGTCAGGTTGTTATTTTAAAAGTCATTTTCATTATGAAAGTTTGTCATTTTGTCAGATTTTCATTTTCACAGTTTCAAAGTTTTATTTTTTTATTTTTGCTAGTTTTCGTCACTTTGATCTTGTAATATTGTCATTTTGTCAATAACATTTTGTCAGTTTGCTTGTTTTAGTCATTTTCAAATTGTAAGTATTTCTTTTCACAGTTTCATTTTGTCAATTTGCTAGTTTTCGTTAGTTTGATTAGGTAAGAATGTCAGATTGTCAATTGCATTTTGTCAGGTTGTTAGTTTTAGTTATTTTCATTATGTAAGTTTGTCATTTTGTCAGATTTTCATTTTCACAGTTTCAAAGTTTCATTTTGTTATTTTGCTAGTTTTTCGTCACTTTGATATTGTAATATTGTCAGTTTGTCAAACATTTTGCCCAGTTTGCTTGTTTTAGTCATTTTCAAATTGTAAGTCTTTCATTTTCACAGTTTCGTTTTTTTCATATTGCTAGTATTCGTCAGTTTGTGTTTGTAAGAATGTCCGATTGTCAATTGCATTTTGTCAGGTTGTTAGTTTTAGTAATTTTTCATATTGTTAGTTTGTCATTTTGTCAGATTTTCATTTTTTTTAGTTTGACAGTTTTCATTTTGTCAATTTGCTAGTTTTCGTTAGTTTGATTTTGTAAGAATGTCAGATTGTCAATTGCATTTTGTCAGTTGTTAGTTTTAGTCATTTTCATTATGAAAGTTTGTCATTTTGTCAGATTTTCATTTTCACAGTTTAAAAGATTCATTTTGTTTTTTTTGCAAAGTTTTTTGTCACTTTGATATTGTAATATTGTCAGTTTGTCAATAACATTTTGTCAGTTTGCTTGTTTAAGTCATTTTCAAATTGTAAGTTTTTCATTTTCACAGTTTCATTTTGTTAATTTGCTAGTTTTCGTTAGTTTGATTTTGTAAGAATGTCCGATTGTCAATTGCATTTTGTCAGGTTGTTAGTTTTAATCATTTTCATATTGTAAGTTTGTCATTTTGTCAGATTTTTTTTTTTTTAGCTTGACAGTTTCATTTTGTTAATTTGCTAGTTTTCGTCAGTTTTATATTGTAATATTGTCAGTTTGTCAATAACATTTTGTCAGTTTGATTTTGTAAGAATGTCAGCTTGTTAATTGCATTTTTTTTTTTTTTTTTTGGGCTTATATATCCCGGAGTGCTGTTCGAGAAGGGTACTGTCCGTGAGGACTACGGAGGGTATAGAAACCGGGGCTCTATTGCCTCTTTTCCGTATTTATTTCTCAACAAGCGGGCGGCCCAATGGCCGAATAAACCCTTAACAATTTTGTGGTGAAGCCTTATTACACTAACCTAGGTGGCCGTAAGGGCTGTATGAAGACTTCCTCTTCTTCCGCAGTTTCTTCGATCACGTGGTGTATCGTTGTCCAGGTGGACCTGGAGGGGCGATCTGCAATGTTCATGGCTGTTGGCACCCACTCTGTAGTCCAAATATGGTGAGGGAATTCTCTAAAGAGGGTCCACATGAGTCGTCGGCTCTCTGGATTATGGAACAAGGCCCCTGTGCCAGTACGAAGGCTGAAAACCGCACTGGTATTGTCCATTCGAAGCGTAAAATATGTTGGTCGTTCGGCCTCCGACATCCCCCAATACAAAGCCATTAGCCCTGCTATTCCCTCTGCTCTATTGATCTCGAGGGTTTCTTCAAAGCATTGTGCCCATGCTTCATTCGTTTCTGGGTTTACTGCTGCCACAGAGTTGGGTGTGGCATCAGAATAGAGCAACACTTTGTTCGGTGGTGGCCTCATGGGTCGTGGCGCCTGCGGGTTTCCATTCTGTAGGAATTCTAGAATGTAGTCTGTGTTCTTCGTCCTGAGTTCATTTGCCACGTAGAGAGGCCACCTGAGTCCATAGGCCAACCATTGGACATATCCCACGATACGTTCCATATCTTTCGGGGATGCTTGAGGTACTTGCCTTATCCATTCCATTAACTTTGTGATGGATCCTAGGGTGGCTGCAAGCGTCCCGTTTGGGATGTTAATGGTGAAGCCGAGGTATGGTAGGATGACGCAAGGCTCGAGTATGCTTTTGTCGTTTAGCGTAAATCCCATTCGGCGAATTAGGCGTATCACTCGTCGTAGGCGGTCTAGGCTTTCACAGGCAAACAGCCAATCGTCTAGGTAGCAAACCCCGAATACGTTGACATTTTCCGCAAGGGAGGCGATAACTGTCTCGCCTGCCCGTTGCATAATGTATGGTGAGAGCGCGTGCCCCATTGGCATCCGGGTAAACAATACGAGGATTTTATATCGCAGACCGTGAATGTTGTGTTCTTTCACTTATTCCAAATTGGTAAAATCCTGATTTAAGATCAAGTTTGATCGCGTACCAATGCGGACGGAGCATTTGAATTGCTTTGGCCGCGGATCGTAGCGAAAATTTCGGCGAATTTATGAATGGAGTCCAGAGGGAGTAATCCTGGATTATCCTCATTTTCTTGTTCGCCTTAGGTACTATGATCCACTTTGGTGCATTCACACACCTCTTCTCGATTAACATACCATTGTTGACCAAGTCTTCTACTATAATGTCCATGGCTGGCGAGGTCGGAGTTGTGTGAAAGAGATTTGGAGCACCTGCTGGTCTTGGGATGTCTATTCCATTAGTCGTTATTCTGTGTAGCCAAGTCTGGTTCTTGTTCCGTCCAAGATTGAGTGGTGGCACCTTGTTCACCGCGATCGATGTGTAGGTTAACTCGTGAAGTGGTATGTAATCCCTTTGCAGGAGGTCTGGTAGGTGAGGACCTTGTTGTTTGCTGAGGATGAATCCTGATGGACCGTCGTCTTCCTCTTCTTGTTCGTCTTCGTTATCCGAGGGGTCGCTTGGGTCATCGTCGTCATTTGAACGTTGCGATTTTCGGCTTTCAGTGTCTGAGGCGTCCTCGCCCCCTTCCTCATCTTCATCGCCCATGGCGTCCCACCCCGACCTTTGACGCTCTACACGCCGGAACGGAGGGCCCTCCGGGACATCTATGATGTACCGGCGGTCCCCGTCCCGGACCGTGTAGGGCGTGAAATCAATTAATTCATCAACTACTTGCTGTATGTTTTGTCGAGTGTGGAAGATTAGGAGTTCTTGGAGCTCCCTAATCTGTTCGTGGTAGGCCTGGACGTCCAAGGGAGAGCGGGCGTCTAGGAATGCCCAGTTACCGTCTTCTTCGTTTTCTTCTTCGCCTTGGATCCAAATTTCCTCTTCTCTTTCCCATGGGATGCCTTCATCCCAGATGTCACCGGCCGGCGGGGCTGGTGGAATCTCAGGTGCGTCCTGAGATTCGTCGCTTGACGCCAGGTCATCAGCCCCGGCTTTGCCAAGCTGGCGACGCACGTCCCGCGCCCGATGTCGCGGTCGATGTTTCGCCATGTTTTTGGATCTCCGATGCGTCCAAGCCTAAACGTGCACTGATACTTTCCGAAACTAACACTTCACTTCGCGCACATATTGTTGTGGTTCTATACCTCCCGTGTCGCTCTTTACTATAATTAATATATGGCATATATTTATACTTTAGTTAATTTGCTAGGTTTTCGTCAGTTTGTTATTGTAATATTGTCAGTTTGTCAATAACATTTGTCAGTTTGCTTGTTTAAGTCATTTTCAAATTGTAAAGTTTTCTTTCAGTCATTTGTCAATTTGCTAGTTTTCGTCAGTTTGATTTTGTAATATTGTCAGTTTGTCAATTGCATTTTGTCAGGTTGTTAGTTTAAGTCATTTTCATATTGTAAGTTTGTCATTTTGTCAGATTTTCATTTTCACAGAATTTTTTTTTTTTTTTGTTAATTTGTTAGTTTTTGTT
>JAMZAV010007025.1:0-68356 GCA_024449915.1 Sweltsa coloradensis | reverse complement strand
AGACAGAATTTGACTGATTGAGGAATGACTTTACTGTAGTATAAGAACTGTCCTCACATGATAACTATGCATACTTCGAACGCCTGCCTATGATGTGGAAAGTGGGATGCGTCCATGAAGTACAATGTTTTATGTTTCAGTGTATGATTCACTGCTGGTACATGGCTCCAGAACTCCACTTCTTTGTCATAACAATTTTCTTTGTCCTGCTCATTCACAAATGGCCGAAAGCTGGCTATATTGCGTTGGGTATTTGCATGGCAGTTTCGTTCATCACCCCGTATGCGATTACACTTTTCTACCACTTGGATCCAGTACAATTCTTTTACGCTGAGTAAGTATTGTTATTTAAAGATGAACGTAGTATCCAAATACCAGTAGGTTTAATCAGCATGCTTATATCACATTTTCTGAAGTTAAGCTTATGATTTTTCCTGGTTTAATCTTGTAAGTTTATTTTTCAGTGGCTTTATTCTCCCTCGTACTATACCGTACTTCAGGTATGCGTACTCCAAGTCTCACGTGCATGCTACGCCAACCTTTGTGGGCATCGCAACTGGGCTCTTGTTATACCGCAATAGATCTAATGAAACCAAGTACACTGTAAGTATGATGATGGTTTATTTTTATTGCTTAACGTGGCTATTCGAGACGATGAGTGGTGACAGAATTGATGAAGGACGATTACAAAAAAACTTTACTTGTGCGGGATTCGAACCCACGTCTTCGTAGAGCCATACTCTATGGACCATCGCTCTAATACTGTATCACATGGACGCTACTCCAGCCTTTGTGGGCATCACGGCATACATAAATTGTTTTCAAATGTAAAGGTTATGAGGGTTTTCACACCTTCAAGAGTAAAATAGTCTTTTAAACCCAATTAAAATTAGAATAAATCAAATATAAGTTAAAAAGGGGGGAAAACATAAAAATTTAAAATTAAAACCTGATTTTTAGACTATCCCACTCATACGCAATATGAGATTTGACAAAAACCAGGGAATAGTGAAACTTTCACGGAATGAAACACCGGACACGAACCTTCATTCTTCTGTTAAAATCTCATGATACTTTATATATATAAGATATATTCTTGTTTGTTTATCTCAGTGGCAGTCAACCGCGGGCCTGGTTGTCGGGCTCCTGATGATCTTTGGTTCCCTCGTACCTGGTGCTCTCGCCATCACGCACGCCTGGCGCTTCACTGATGCAGTGGCTGCGCTGGTACAGCCACAGAAGCGCTTCTTCTGGCCCTTAGGACTCGCGCTTCTGATAATCAGTCTAGCTTTCAGCAAGGACAGTAAGTCTATGATGATAATATTCACATTGTATCACCCCCTGTGATATGGATAGATATTAAATTGGTTTTATTTAGAGTTTTGGCAAAATGATCAATGTGTTCTTAGAGTTAAATGCATACGTACACAAACGCCACACGTATTTGTGTTTGGGTAAGTATTTATGAACAGTGAGACAGAGATATTCCTAACATAACCTGCTCGTTGTTGTGAATAAAAAACTCTTATTAACAGTAAGTTGTTCTTGAATTTCTCGGAATTGCTAACATAATATGTGTTTGTTTAATCACGTCAGTGTAATAAACTTTAGATGAAGTGACATGAGCCGTAGTTTTGGTTGAGGAAACCTAAGCTTGTGTTATAAACGTACGTATGTATTTTTATTTCCAGGCACAATTAACAAGGCATTGTCCTCGCAGACCATGGTTTGTCTCAGCAAGTTCTCGTTCACGGCCTACTTAGTGAGTTTTGGTTTGCAACTTACGCACGCGGCCACTGTAGTCACTCCTCAAAAAGGAATTGAGATATATTTTGTGAGTTTAACAATCTTCCACATTATCTTGTTATTGAAACATTTCTTATCGAGACGTATTATTTGATGTTTTTCAATGTCCAGGTAAAGTGGCAAGTAGACCTAAATTTTACTGCCGGTTAATTTGTTATCACTATGGCAACCACCAATCAGAAGCCTTGTACTTAATTTATCATACATTTTAACTAGACATTGAAACATTTACATTCATTATTATGTCATTATTTGCAAACAGCAATGTAGCACTACGACCAAATTTATATATGAAGAACGGAGGAATGAAACCAGTGACCGAATTACACGACTCAACCCACAAAAGTCACAAGGGGACCAACGCTTATCACAATTAAGAGAAGCGTACATGGTGTAACTTTGAAGTCATAAGGATTACTTCCACTAACACGGATGCTGAGCGACAGCAAAAGGACGAGATGATCAACAAAGCTAAAACCTAGTTGCTCTAGCAGGATATACGGTGTGTCAAAGAAGTCAGAGCGCGACTCTATCTACGAGAACTACTGATACAGCTCGTCTTTTGAACTTCATGTGTTCGAGTAGCTGACTGTTAGACGCCGCGAGCTAAATACTTGTTCAATAGAACATCGGATTTACATGTTCCATTTTGTCACTCATCTATTATAAATTTACATTATACTAGCATACCAACCATTAAGTTTATTATTATACAGGCAACGGTAAAATACAAATCAGTCGCATCCGTAAATATTAACGACTGACCAAACATGCATATTATAAGGGTACTAAAGCCTTTTACAACGTATCAAGAATTTAAAGAGTGATGCGGTATTCTATTGGTGTCATGCCTGTAAAGTCTCATTCGCGATGGTTAATATTCTACATCAAATAAATACTTTGCGCACAAAATGTGCGTACAGTGATACACACATGAATGTATAAACTGGTGCCAGTGGAGGAGCTGCTGCAAGAGCAAGGACAGCTGTCGCGCACTGAAATATAAGTTTCATTTATCCCTTCTTATTTCAGATACGAGAAGTATTAGCTGATATATGCTCGTCTTTTGCGGTCGCTTTTGTTTTGTACCTGACTGTAGAGGCGCCGTTTGATAAGCTCATAACTAAACTTCTTCAACTGGGAAGGTAAGCATTTCATTTTCACAACACATTTTGACATGATATGATTGTATACTTTCAAGGTTTAAACTGTCATTTCAGGTTGTTCATCGCTTTATATTTATTATGGTTATTTAGTGTTAAACTAGTTAGAGTAAAATTAACTGAACAGTCGGCAAAATAAATGACGTTTAATATCCCAAGAATGAAACAACACTGTGGCTGTTATTAACACTATTTGTACTAACTACAATACCTAGCATTGTATAATTAGTTCTCATTCCAAACTAACCACTTATT
Organism: Sweltsa coloradensis; assembly: GCA_024449915.1. Lineage (NCBI taxonomy): Eukaryota > Metazoa > Arthropoda > Insecta > Plecoptera > Chloroperlidae > Sweltsa > Sweltsa coloradensis. The sequence goes on along the minus strand of JAMZAV010007025.1, from coordinate 65,132 downwards.
AGTGTACTAGATAGTTACATTATAAAAACATTTTTTTGTTCCAGGTCTAAACCATCGACCAAAGCATAATGTTTGACACCGAAAATATACAAAGTGAAAAAATATTTAGCATTTTCTTGTGATTGAAAGAATGGTTACTTACATCACGTGTCAGTCTGCATAATATAATGTTTGATTCACAGTTTATGTGTACAAGTTGAGAGTGCATATGAACTAACTGTGAACCAACAACATGACTTACTAAATAAGACATACAGGCTATGTACACCCGGCGTCAGAAGTAAATCAAGGGCTGGGTATTGTACATTCAACGATACCCCTTGATTTACTTCTGACGCCGGGTGTACTTCTGAGAAGAAAAACCTCAATCCACTATTCAAATATCTTCTTTCAAGCTGTATGAAGAGCCTTGATTTGATTGATTGATTTGATGGCTTATAGTATATCACTTCATTCCAGCAGTGGAGATGGTTAGGTGGTGATTCTGTGTGACAACTTACGATGGGTCACAAGGTTGGGGCACAGGTCCAAAGCGTGTGACTTCATGAGACGTGGCTTCGATTCTTTAATCATTCTTGTGGTTTTGTAATCTTTCTTCACTCTCATAATCAATACTAACTTTCTATAAGAGCACAATTTACAATAATTGAGCCGTCAGGCTCATTCAAGGATGGGTATCGACCTACATCACCTACAGTCTAAGCGCTCGACTCTGATTCGGGGGTTCCCGGGTTCGAATCCCGTCGAGACCGGCAATCCTGACTGAAGTTTTTTTCCGAAAATTTTCCCAGACCTTAATGCGAACGCAAGGGATTGAGTCCTCTCAAATAGCCCTCGGGTATCCCTTCACAATTGTCCTATCCGCAACAGCGGGCATCCTACAAAAAATATTTTTAAATCTCCATCTTCTAATCTATGTGCATGCATAAATAATGTGCATAATGAATGGCATTGTCTCATGTTCATACTTGATCACGATGTTGCTCAATTATATATTTTTATAGTTAGTGGTTATTAGCTTCTACTTATTATAAACAAACAATCATTAAAATATAATAACATTAATTGAATCATATAAAACGATACATTAACATTAATTACACATAGTTGCATAGTTGTTAGTTGTAGCTTATACAAGTCACAATGGATGCGTCTTAGTTGTGCTTGAGTACACAGACGCATATTAATTGCATGTGTGTGTAGTCAACTACTTTACATTATAAAATAATATTCAACCTTGGGGATAAAAACATGTAAGTGGCTTGAACTTGAACAAACCTTCGGAAAATGTATAAACCGTAACAAGAGAGACTCAATAAAGAAACATTTTATAGCAGAATCTTGGAACATTTTATGCACATCTCGGCTCCAGCAAATTATATTTGCCATTATAAAAGGTGAATGTAATGACTTTAAGGTCATTAAACCATGCAGCACCACCATTGGTAAAATATTATGACCAGTTATATATGGTTGTCAATTTGCCACCACCCACCACTACAGACATACAGGCAGATTCGTGTGAAATACTTTTAATATGACCTATTTTTCTTTACATAATGAGACGTAACATAATGCTAGCACCACGTGCTATTTTTGGTGAGTCGACATCAGTGATCAAACATACTCTAAGATCGATATTCTAGAGGATCCTGGCTCACTTTTACTTATTATGTAATACCTTCGCCCAAAATACGGTGTATATACTATCAAATATCATATTATTATTAAGGTGTTGCGACATTTAAAAATTGATTGGTCGCCGAATTAAGCGGATTCCCACAAAGACTCAGAAACACTTTTTGACATCCAATTTTTCCACAAAAACTTGAAACTTTGGAATGTTGGGATATGGAGATCTGTACAAAAATATATACAAGCACATGGTGCGATCAGAGAAAACCTCGGCGTTTCAAGTGATTGTTTCTTAATCTTACGCAAGGTTTGGAAACTACTACAGAAAATACTATTTGGTTATTTAGTTATTTAAAAAACTAAGTAATAACTTGAAAATATGATCTGATCGCGCCAAACACACATTCTAGCACGATGTACTAGTGCAAATCACAGCCCCGTAAGACAATCGGTAGAGCTTTTAATTGCCCGAGTATCACACTTTTTATAAAATGTTTCATTTGTATTATTGTTACACTTTGTAACATCCATGCCCTCCCGTATTCAAATTTTCAAAAATACGAGATTTTAGTATGCAAATCAAGTGAGTTTGCATATGAACTTCTTAATATTAGTAAAAACCTGTATTTAAGTATAAAACAATGTTTAACGGTCATAAAACACTGTTATTAATAATTACTTTTTAAGGATAGTAATGACAGAAGCAAGAGGAGGGAATAATTAGTAATTAATCTCATTAAGGTCATTAACGGAGTGTTTGTTATTTAAAGTAGATAATTAGGAAGCCATGATGAGAACTAAGAGATAGCCGCTTAGTCCATAGATTTTGATATTGATTTACAAAAGTTATTAACGTTTTAAGTTGTTTTTAGGGTACAAATTTATCATTGTAACAGATTATCATTGACGTTAGAGAGCACGGATGAACGGGAAATAAGCTCCAGGCACCATGGCCTACGTGTTATCCTGCTACGTCTTCATCGTATGAGGGTGGTAGAACTTCCAGAACAAAGTTTACTCAGTTCAAAAGTAGAGAAGTGACTAAACCAAGGACGCGACAGGCGGGTTTTAAAATAGAAACAACATAACAGGTTTCCTAGGGGGCTCTTCCCTTGAACCGACTAACAGTCATGAGGGAGGGTGTATGGGTAGGGAGGGTTGTCCGCAGGACACCGAGATGTGAGAGGCAACCAGCAGAGTGTCGTGTCGAACCTGAGGGGAGGAGGTGTGTGTGTGCGTGCGTGTGTGTGACGCAAGAGAGTGTCGTGTCAAACGTGAGGAGAGGAGGTGCGGGGCTGTGGCGTGCTTTGCGTGTGTTGTGACGCGGAAGGCCGTGTGCCTGATAGGGCCTGATTGTAAAAACGTAAACGTCATCTGATCTGCGACCACGTGCTACATGGAACTTTTCCGTGACAAACAAAACGTCACTTGTTTACAACAACCAGCTGCTTTCTTGTTTTTGTGTTTTCGTCTGTGACCACGTGTTCTCCTGATCTTCGCCGACCAAGTGATTTCCCCCCACATTATTACAATTGGATTACGTCGACCGTATCATCGCTTCGGATTCTACAGCATTTAAAGGATACGACAATAATTACGATGAGTACCAATCATTAATTTTATTATTAATTTCATGCAAAACAAAAAAAACTTAAACTTAATACTTATATTTGGTTGACCCTGTACTCACTTTTGAGTATCAGGTGTTTGGAGGTCAAAAGTGACACGGGGAATGTAAACTTTAATTTAGAGCTCTATTAGGCAGGTAGGGACATGTTTTTGTAATTGTATTTTTTTTTTTTAAATTATATCAATGGAAACTTGATTAATTTTTATAATTGTAGCTTGAGCCCTAAGGAATCCTTTCACTAGATCTTTAGTTTTGTGTGCTTTATAACCAGCAGCTGTTTGCAGAACGTGACTTGGTGTTGAGTAAGTAGCTAATTGCTTCGATAATTTGTTTTTTTTTAATTGGGCGTCTTGTGTTCTACCGATTTGAGCTAGCATAAATTTAAATATTCTTTTTTTTTTTGTAACTGTCACTCGGCTTTGGGCAAGCGAGAGGGGTGAAGTTTACAATTGTCGCCGTCAACGTTGGGCTCGTAATTAACCTTTACCCGGGATAATTAATAAAAATTAAAAATTTTAAAATTAGTAAAAGACAAACATTTTAAAATTTTAAATTTTTTTTTGTGAATTTAAAGTTTTTTTTTGTGATTGTTTACGAACGTAATGAACAACGAATCGAGTTAATTAATTAAATAATAAACTTAAAAGATAATTACAAGTTTGACAATATGGATGAGGACCATTTCAAAGATTAATGCGAGTAATAATAGCAATGGGTGAAAAATCTGATAAACAATTTCAGGAAAAATAGGGAAAAATCTGATAAACAATTTCAGGAAAATAGGGAAATTTCGGAAAAACAGTCACAGGAAAATAGGGAGATGTGGGACAAACTGTCCACAAAACTGTCACAGGAAATAGGGGGATTAAAACAAGCAGTAAAAGAATGTGGACAGGCACTGAGCAGAGAGAGAGTAGAAAGTAAACAGGCGATAGATAATCAGGTAGAAGGAGTAACGAGGAAGTGGCTAATGATGAAATCGTAATTAAATTTGGGTTTGATGATAAGGATGAGAAGTTGAGGATAGTAGTTTGAACTATGTCGAGTTTGAGATGAGTGATATGGTGATGAAAGTTTTAGTGAGGAGAGTGTTAATATGAAAAAGAAATTTAATGAGGAGTTTATTGAAAGTTTTGTTGATAAGAGAGTTTTTGATGAAAAAGTGATGGATACAGGATTAATTGAAGTTCAATTGTTAAAGACAGCGAAAATAAATGTGTTTGGTTTCGGTATGAGAAGAATTCCCGAAAGAGAATGGAGTGGGTGGAATACTCATGGATTGAAATGCGAAATGAGGTTAGAAGGGGTAGTCGAGTTTAAAATGACAGTTGAGTGGGTAAAACGAAAGAAGTGGAGATGGGAAAAAGAAGAAAGAGGCGAAAGTGAGAGTTGGATGAAAAATAAAAATGGTTTGAAAAAAATTACTTGGAAGCGAGTAGCCTCAAGAGAAAACGTGAACAAGGGCAGGGTGTGTTTTGCGAGGTTAAAATGAAAGATTTGGGACACCAACAGGTAGCGTCTAGAGGGCGTAGGAACAACAAGAAAAATAGACAAGGATGAACAAACTAAAGTTAAAATGAAATGGTTACGTAATAAAACCAAGGGGGTTGTAGAATGATTTTGGGAGTGAGCAATTAGGATAAGTTTATGTAAATGTTCATTTAAATTTAGATTTTTAAAAAAAAATTGGACAAAGTCTGGTAAGGATTGTTGGGTTTTGCATTCTAAGTGATTTGGCGGGACATTGAGTAAGATTTAATAAGCCATTTTAATTGGGATAGGTTAGTCTGCATTACTGAAATGAGAAGGGCATAAAAATTAAAAAACGAATTGATATGATGATACGTTGGACTAGTGAGCTATGATTAGGGCTTTGTTTTTTGTTGAGATTTGAGTTGATTCGAGTTTGAGTTGAGATTTGAAATAGTTGTGAGTTGTTTGAAAAGATTTGTTTATTGTTGATTAGTGTTGGTCAATGATGAAAGAAGTGAGTAGGAATCCATTGATTCGAGATTTGATTTGTTTGAAGTGATAGGAGAGGCGATTTTGATTTGAGATTTGATTATGCGATTTGGATAGATAGTGATGAGATGGATTGAAGGGATGAGATAGAATGATGAGGATGATGGGGATATGGGAAAAAGTTGTGATTAGTGATTGATTAGTGTCTTCTCAAAGTAGGTAGCGGCTAGTTATTTCTAATGAGGGTGTAAATTTTATTTTAGTGTTTCAATACTGGGGTGGGTCTACCAGAATCTTTGGAAAAAAAAAGATAGAGATTAGTGTGTTAATTTGTTGATTTTTATTTTGATTTTTGGGCAGGATAATATGTAAAATTTGGCCAAGATAGAATAACGGGATCAATGGATTAAATTCGAAAATAATTTGGCGATTTATTGGTTGAGTCTTGTATAGCATTCAAGTGACGATTATGTAATCAGCATTACTGAAATTTGAAAGACATGACTGGAAGTAGAGAGAGAGAGGTAAACTGGGTGGGTTTGAAGAGGAGGTAAACAAGAGTACTGACTGCGTCAAGTTATGAAAGATAGGATTCTGCATTGGTAACTTGGGGGGGTCGTTTAGGAGAAAGAGTGGGGCTAAAATGGTGGTAAACAAGAGTACTGCGACAGGATATGGAAAATAGGATTCTGTATTTTAAAGGTTTGTGTTTTTCCTTAAGTAGGTAGCGGTTATGTTATCTTAATGAGGGTGTTGTCAGAATTTTAATTGGTATTTCAATTATTAGAATGTAGATGCCAGGGGTTTCAGATTTTGTTTTGGTGACCTAATTAGAGATGTTAAGATTCGTCGAGAACAATGATAATTACATTAATTTTATGAAATGTAAAATGTGTGTTTAGATTATTTAATTAACCAACGTAGGTTATGACTTGTATTTGTAAATGTGTTTTGAGAAGTAGGGCTCGCTGTCAAAAGGTTATTTGTTAGGGTAGCGTCTTGTAGGTTGAGTTTTGTGTTTGAACGACCAGTTCTGAAAAGTTATCATTTATGTTAGAAACTAGGAAAAAGCTGTTTTAGTTATCTGCTTCAGTGAGTTTTTGGAATGCAGTTTAGAGGGGTTTTTTATGGTTGAGAGTTGAGCCAGCGGGACAGAGAAGGTGAGAGTGAGATGCACAGATCCAATGTCGTCTGGACTGGTTTGTGGGGGGTCGCGTTCGTTCACAGCCAGAGGGGCGTGGCGCACCGACTTTAGCCACGGTTATGACGAGTCTAGGGGGGGTGAAGGGGTTTGTTTACGTCCACAGCTGGTAGCTCGAGCCAAGATGGCCACGACAGACTAGGAACGCGGAAGTCGGACAACTTATAGTACGGTCGCTCAATTGATATTTCAACATGATTTGACAAAATTTTTCTTTTTTTACTTTGAATTAATTTTACTTTCGTGTTTTATTAATTAACAATTAAATTTAATTAAATTTTCTTTAGGTAAAAGTTTAGGACGCGCGGTGATTAGGGGTTAGAATAGACCGAGAGACCCTTATCTAAAACTAGGTGCTGGGTATGAATAAACTTTCATAATTAATTTTGAATAAAAGTTAATGAGTTCCATTGAAGTAAATAGTATTTAATTTTATGAAATGTTATGTGTGATTAATTAATGATGATTAATTAATGTATATTAATAAGAATTGTTTTCAATACATATGTGCCAATGTCTTGAAACCAAGGGTGGGTAATTGTAACATCCATGCCCTACCGTATTCAAATTTTCAAATATACGAATTTTTGTATGCAAAAACAAGTGAGTTTGCATATGAACTTCTTATATTAGTAAAAACCTGTATTTAAGTATCAACAATGGTTTTAAAGGTCATCAACCTGTTATTAATAATTACTTTTTAAAGGATAGTAATGACAGAAGCAAGAGGAAGGGAATAATTAGTAATTAATCTCATTAAGGTCATTTAAAGGAGTGTTTTGTTAATTTAAAGTAGATAATTAGGAAGCCATGATGAGAACTAAGAGATAGCCGCTTTGTCCATAGATTTTGATATTTATTTACAAAAGTTATTAACGTTTTAAGTTGTTTTTAGGGTACAAAAATTTTTCATTGTAACAGATTATCATTTACGTTAGAGAGCACGGATGAACGCGGAAATAATGCTCCAGGCACCATGGCCTACGTGTTATCCTGTACGTCTTCATCGTATGAGGGTTGGTAGAAGCTTCCAGAACAAAGTTTACTCAGTTCAAAAGTAGGAAAGTGACTAAACCAAGACGCGACAGGCAGGTTTAAATAGAAACAACATAACAGGTTTTCCCAGGGGCTCTTACCTTGAACCGACTAAACAGTCATGAGGGAGGGTGTATAGTAGGGAGGGTTGTCCGCAGGACACCCAGATGTGAGAGGCAACCAGCAGAGTGTCGTGTCGAACCTGAGGGGAGGAGGTGTGTGTGTGCGTGGCGTGTGTGGACGCAGAGAGTGTCGTGTCGAACCTGAGGGGAGGAGGTGGGGTGTTGGGGGTGCGTGTGTGTGACGCAGAGAGTGTCCGTTCGAAAGTGAGGAGAGGAGGTGCGTGGTTTTGCGTGCGTGGTGTGTGTGACGCGGAAGGCCGTGTTGGCCTGATAGGGCCTGATTGTCAAACGTAAACGTCATCTGATCTGCGACCACCCTGCTACAGGAACTTTTCCGTGACAAACAAAACGTCACTTTGTTTACAACAAAACAGCTGCTTTCATAATATTGTGTTCATCTGCGACCACGTGCTCCATGGAACTTTTCCCGTGACAAACAAAAACGTCACTTTTTTTACAACGACCAGCTGCTTTCTTGATTTTGTGTTTTCGTCTGTGACCACGTGGGTTTTCCTGATCTTCCCCCGACCAAGTGATTTCCCCCCACATTATTACAATTGGATTACGTCGACCGTATCATCGCTTCGGATTCTACCAGCCACTTAAAGGATACGACAATAATTTCGATGAGTACCAATCATTAAATTTTATTATTCAATTTTTATGCAAAACAACAAAACTTAAACTTAATACTTATATTTTGGTTGACCCTGTACTCACTGTTGAGTATACAGGTGTTTGGAGGTCAAAAGTGACACGGGGAATGTAAACTTTAATTTAGAGCTCTATTAGGCAGGTAGGGACATGTTTTTGTAATTGTATTTTTTGTTCTTAATTATATCAATGAAAACTTGATTAATTTTTATAATTGTAGCTTGAGTCCTAAGGAATCCTTTCACTAGATCTTTAGTTTTTGTGTGCATTTATAACCAGCAGCTGTTTGCAGAGCGTGACTTGGTGTTGAGTAAGTAGCTAATTGCTTCGATAATTTGTGTTTTTTATTAATTGGGCGTCTTGTGTTCTACCGATTTTGAGCTAGCATAAATTTAAATATTATTTGTTATTTTTGTAACTGTCACTCGGCTTTGGGCAAGCGAGAGGGGTGAAGTTTACAACATCTCTAAAAAAAACTTACTAACTAGATCACAGTTGTGTAACAATACGAGACCTTCGAAATAATATAACCTTGTTTCAGATCGTATCACGTTTCACTATTATTATATTGTGTCATCGCATTTCCGTTAAAATATCAAATATATACGTGTATGATATAACGAACCATCAATGTCAATCATCAATGTTGTGAAAACACATTTAATTGTTAAGTCTAGTTTTTAGACATGGATTGAGGCACTTTCACATCGAATACAAGACTGGTCATTGGGATTGGTTTCTCTCAATTGCATTGAACTTGAACAAGGAAATACAACTATATTCAACTGTAACCATTTTTTAAAAGCTTTTATTAGGTATTATTGTTCTTTACGGCGAAGTTATATTTTTGCATTACGATAGCGATAGGATGAACTAATAAACCAATCGACTTTCAGTTTTTCACATGTTTCTGTTTATGAAAGTGAGTGAAATAATTCTAAATCATTCCTACCATTTTATATTAAATCAATAATATAACTTAAAACTACGATTATATAATATGCACGTTAAAATATGGTTTAAAAAAGCTATACAGCAAATTCAAACACGATTGTGACATACAATAAAACAACATAACAAATGCACATTGTGTGAACAAAACAACATGCAATTGAATAATAGCAATGATCAGTACATGTTTTCACAAACCTACAAACGATTAAAATTAAACACAAACTTCAGTTTTGTTGTTCTTTAATTGGATGAGCGAAGCGAGATTCCATTCTACTACACTGGAGAAAAAATTCCGGAATGTTTTTTTTTTCTTTTTTTTTCTTTTTGTATTTTTGTCTGTTTGTCCACACGATTCCGGCTAAACCAATACTCCGATTGCGATGAAATTTTATGGAGGCCTTCGAAATCTCTGAACTTAGAACTGCCACGTTTTTGAGCGCAATCGAAAAATTATTTCTCATGAAAATCGCAATTTTACGTTTTTTTCGATTTTTTAAAAATTTCTTCGATTTATAAAACCTACATGCTTTATCCGATTTTAATGATTTTTTCACAGAACCTTAATTTTATGAATTAAGGTATTCGTGTGAAATTTGAGCGCAATAGACGATTACGTAAAGTCTCTGCGCATGCCCGAACTCTGCAAAGAATTCTGGGTAGTGTGTTGCAGGCACAGCCAACTAAATCTTAAATTTTCAACAAAAGTTATCAATCATTGTTTACATTGAAGAAAACACAGCCTTCTGTTCAGAGGTTTTTATAAAGTTCTGAGCAACATGATTCCCAGCATGCAATCCGCTAAACAGAGTGCGCTGATGGTTTACGAAATCGTCTATCGAAAAATTATTTCTCATGAAAATCGAAATTTTACAGTTTTTTTCTTTTTTTAACCCTTTATAGGGCAGTGGTTTCTATATTTACCACCACCTTTCAAAATCTACACAATTAAATCTGACAGTTTTTCATATTTGACACCCGGTCAAAAAGCTGCTTTGTTTTGTTCCGAATTGGTAGAATTTTTCCTTACTAAATTCTAATGATTAGAACGATTTTTGTAATGGATCAAAAATCGAATTGTGTATAAAAACACAAAAATACACAAATTTCCGGGATGTCCAGGATATTTTTTGCCTGAGTAATTCAATTTGAACATGCAAAAAAATTGGGAAAAAATGAAAAATTGCAAAAAAAATCTATTTTTTGAAAATATACTCAAATGTTGGATTTTTTTTCAAATTTGATGCCAATTTGGAATCCAAAATCAGCATTTTTTTCCTAAAAGATCAAGGAAAAAAATCAAAAAAAATTCTAAAATTCAAAAAAAAAATCACAAATTTCAAATTGTTTGGGTAGAAAGAAAAATTTTGGGTCCCAACATTATGCCCTATAAAGGGTTAAATCAAATTCTTTGACTTATAACACCTACATGCTTTATCCGATTGTAATGATTTTTTCACAGAACCTTAATTTTTTTAATTAATATATTCGGTTGAAATTTGAGTACAATCGAATAATTATTTCTTATGAAAATCGAAATTTTACGATTTTTTCCTTTTTTATAATCACGATTAATTAAAAAAATTAAAAATTAAAGTTTTTTTTAATTTAATTTAAATAAATTTTTAAAAATAAAAAATCTTCAACTTAGTAATGATTTTTTCACAGAACAACAGAAAATCCGCATAACACTTGGCTACTCAATGCACCAATTACGCTCATCCAACAACGCGGCGGGACTTAAGCGTTTTCCTAGTCAATTATATAAATAAGCATATTATCATCTAGTTTGTTTCTTGAGATGATTAATTTTTGAAATCAGTCTTTTGAAGAGATCACTAAAGTTCTGAGTGGCATTAAGAAACACCGCATCCATGTCGTATTGGGCATCTTCTAATATTTGAGTCTTGGGAATAATCCCACTGGTATTAGCGTCTTCTGTAAGGATAGGGCTACTTTCTGATTCAGGTGAAACATCTTTTGAGGGCGTACTGTCACCTGAAGGCATCGAGCTGTGCCTCGTTCTAGAGGGATCGTGACTCTTCCTTCCGATCAAGGTTGGTTCCCTTGTCGGGGAGTCGGGAACAGAGTTCTTAGATGACAGTGACGATGTCAGCAAGATGTCGCTTCCAATACTGCCAACCCCCTCGGATTCTAGCCTAGGAGTTTGATTGGTTGGAGTGGTACGTGGCTCTGAATGTTGCGAAGTACTACGAGTTCCTGACATGGATTGCTCATCTGGATCAGGAGACTTGGAAAGCGACTTAGTTTCTTCAAGAGTTTTAGTTATGTTCGGTGCATGATGTGTTTGTAGTAATGAATTTACAGTTGAATTGAGTCCAGTGTAAGTTTTGGTATTATTTCGTACAAACAAGTATGGAAGTAAAACATTATTTTCATCAACAGTAGCTGATTTTGAGTCAGTGTGCTTCGAAGTTTTCTTGAAGGATGATGTAGGCTTAACGTCAGCTGTTATTTTACTCTTGTGAGTCTTGTTAGACTTTGGACGTATCGTATCTTGATGAGTGGCAGTCTTATTTGATTGTAGAGAATTAAGAAGTAAGGAAGTTTTTTCATAAGTTGGTGTTTCTGAATCAAACGATTTTGAAGGTTGTTTCGTTTCTTTATAGTTTTCAGTTGTATTTGACTCAAGAGAAGTTGGAAGTGAAATAGTCTTACGATTAGTTGCATTTAAAGGCAACGCAACAAAGGTTGAAGGCGTTGTAGGCGTTTCATCAGCAGCGGTTGTAGTTTCAGTTGTTGATTCGACATAATTTATAGGTAGTAAGACTTGTTGATCTGAAGTTCCTATTGATTTCGATTGAAGATAATTTGAAGATGACACATTTTCGCTTTTAGTTTCTCTTGATTTTGCACTAGTTGCTGTTGAATTTGGTTTAGAGTGTTTTTCTACGATCCTCGTGGCTGAATAAGCCGGAGAAATGATTGGTCGAGTTGCAGTATGATTTGTGTTTGGTTGAGAAGAGTTTCCACGTGAAGGAGATGTCTGTGACGCTGCTTGAACAGACTGAGATGAGTTTGGTTCTGAAGATTGAGCAGGTGAAATAACTGGTCCCCGAATAATTGCCTCGTCACTGGAGTTGGTGTTATGGTTTGGTGTTGAAGGTTGAGGATGTAAAGAAGGCATTTGCGTTGTTAATTCATCACTTGCAGTTGTGTTTGGTTCGAATGGAGGTAAAGATAAAGATGGTTCTAACACTTCACTAGGGAGACTTGATTTCAATCCAGATGATAGTGAATAAGTTGCATTTGTTTCAGCAGTTTCAGATGTGTTAAGTTCTTTTGAGTTCTCAGTTGTGTTAGTAGTCCCGTCAGTACCAGCTGAATCAGGGTAATGAGTTATTTTATGTTGTTTGACGTGTGTTTTGAGTGTGCGTTGTGAGTGTTTTTGTGAGTTTTTTGGTGTTCCACTGACGTTGGTTGAATTTTCGTTAGAAGATTTCGAGTTTACTGCTATTGTTTCAGCAGCAGTAGTCGCAGTTGTGTTTAGCGTAGGAGATTTGTCAGAGGTTTTCGATAATGTATTAGTAATTTTACCAGGTGCATTTGTATTTCCAACCTGGGCAATGGTTTGTTTCGCTAGAGTTGTGATATTTCTTTCGGGTGTACCTAAATCAAAGTGATTATGTGCATTTTTAGACGGGTCATATGTTTTTTGTTTGTGTTTGTGTTGTTTTGAGTTTTTATCAGGTGAAGCTGATGTATTTTCAGGAAAAGTGGTTAACATTGTAAGAGTTGCATTATTTATTTCCAATTCCGCGGCATCAACGCGATCATTTGCAGTTGCAGGCTGATCAGATGTGTTGTGTTTATGTTGTGCTATGTTTTTATTAACAATTGCAGTTGTACGTTCAGTGACTGTTATATGGGAGCCTGTAAGTTTTCCAAGAGTTGAGTTATTTGTGTCTGGTTCTTCCTCAACATCATCAATTTCAGTTTTAGTCTGATAAGATGTTTTTGAAGTTTGAGGAGGTACTCGCATGGTTGCGAATGTTTGTATTGCGTTCGTGCCTTCTTGTTGGTACTCTGACACTTCTTCTGCGTTTGATTCTTGTTTAGAGGATTTTAAAGAATCAAGTGTAGAATTCTTGAAAAGTGGAGTTCTCTCCACCGAAGTGCATTTCTTTAACAAAAAATGTGTGTTCTCGTCTTGATTTGCTGTTAAAGTCGATTGTGTGGAAGAACATACATTAGCACAAAAATTAAAAGGAGTCAAAATACCATGGTCATCCCGAAAAACAAGAGAGTTGTGTATTTTAGAAAAGAAAATCGCCTTTAAATTATATTTCTTTGCAAATAGATCACCTTCAGTTTCCTCACCATTCTTCTCACAACATTCTGTATTTTTTAACTCGTCACTTTGATATTCTTCAATGTTTCGCGGTATAATTATTACGATATTCCTGCCTCCTACGGTTGACTGCTCGTTGGTGTGAGGCGAGCCGGAAGCGAGTCTAGCCGTTCTCTTGCAGCCATCTTCAGCTGAATGTCCTGGTGACTCTAAACCATAGGAAGAGACGGCCGAAGCGAGAGCTGTGTCAGCATCGCTTAGTAGGCATCTCGTCTGAAACATTTTACATGGAATAATTAGTACATTACCGGTAATGAAAGGAACTACGATGTTAAATGCCATAACAGTTGACAAACACAGTGCATGTGCAAGTGCCACGAAACTTCTTCAAATATGACATTCACATTTTTACTGTACATTTTTGTGTACATCATTGAAATTGAAAAATACTATTTTCTGTTAATTTTAAAAAATCCTATAATAGTATGAAAAACAAAAACTAGTCTAATGTTAGACTTATATACGCAATTAAGCTGACACATCTTAAAAAAATAAAACACTTATTACTAAGGTAGTTCATGTTTGTCGAGTATAAATAATTCAAATGTAAACAACCTTATTAAGCAATTTCCTGAAGGCCAGCTCGAGGTTATTGCCTCGTGCGCTGAAACAGCCTTCAGCGCCAAGTGTTTATAGCACATGTCATAGCTACCTGTAGGTTAAAATAAGAGCGTGGTTGTTTTAAGTGTAAATGCAATTTGAAAAACATTCTGAAAATAAAAAATAAAAGAAATGAAACTCAGAATTGTAATGTTTTACCCTGTATCCCTTCAGAGCACCATTATCATTGCACACCAATATGGAATGTGTTTTGTAACCATATATGTATACTAGGAAAACGCTTAAGTCCCGCCGCGTTGTTGGATGAGCGTAATTGGTGCATTGAGCTGCCATGTGTTATGCGGATTTTCTGTTGTTCTGTAAAAAAATTATTACTAAGTTCAAGATTTTTTTAAATTAAATTAAATTAAATAAAAAATAAATTTTAATTTAATTTTTTTTAATTAATCATAATTTTTTAAAAAGAAAAAAATTGAAAAATTGCGATTTTTATAAGAAATAATTATTCGATTGCGCTCAAATTTCACACGAATATATAAATTCATAAAATTAAGGTTCTGTGAAAAAATCATTACAATAGGATAAAGCTGTAGGTGTTCTAAGTCAAAAAATTGTTTTAAAAAAGAAAAAACCCGCAAAATTTAGATTTTCATAAAAAATAATTTTTCGATTGCGCTCAAATTTCACACGAATGTCTAAATTCATAAAATTAAGGTTCTGTGCAAAATAATTGAAATCGGATAAAGCATGTAGGTGTTATAAGTCGAAGAAATGTTTTAAAAATCGAAAAAACGTAAAATTGCGATTTTTATGAGAAATAATTTTCTCGATTGCGCTGAAAAACGTGGCAGTTTTAAGTTCAGAGATTTCAAAGGTCTCCATAAAAGTTCCATGGCAATTGGAGTATTGGTTTAGCAAGAATCGTGTTAACAAACACACAAAAATACAAACAGAAATAAAACAACCACAAACAGAAAAAAAAATATTCCGGATTATTTTCTCCAGTGTAGTGGAATGGAATCTTCGCTACGCTCATCCAATAAATATAGGTCCAATCTAACATAATTGTGTTTTAATTAAGCGAGCGGTGGTTAGCGTATCTGCTTCCAATGCAGAAGGTCCAGGGTTCGATTCCGCTCAAGTCAGAATTTTTTTAACTTCTGAATTGGACTTCAGTCCATCAGTTCTTGTCTTATGATATTGTAAACGGTGACTTTAGAGCCGTCCTAGCAACGAAGCACATAATAAATTTCAGAGTTGTTCTGAATCGGCCTTGTTGATTCTGGCGTTGATTCGCGGGTGTTCGCACTGTCCATACCACTGATTGCTATATATATATATATATATACTAGGAAAACGCTAAAGTCCCGCCGCGTTGTTGGATGAGCGTAATTGGTGCATTGAGCTGCCATGATTGTGTTATACGGATTTTCTGTTGTTCTGTGAAAAAATCATTACTAAGTTGAAGATTTTTTTTAAATTAAATTAAATTAAATGAAAAATTAACCTAAATTTTAATTTTTTTTAATTAATTGTAATTTAAAAAAAGGAAAAAATCGTAATATTGAAATTTTCATAAGAAATAATTATTCAATTGCGCACAAATTTTACAAAAATATATGAATTTATAAAATTAAGGTTCTGTGAAAAAATTATTACAATAGGATAAAGCATATAGGTGTTATAAGTCAAAGAATTGTTTTAAAAAAAAAAAAAACGTAAAATTTTGATTTTCATGAGAAATAGTTTTTTGATTGCGCTCAAATTTCACACGAATACATAAATTCATACAATTAAGGTTCTGTGAAAAAATCATTAAAATCGGACAAAGCATGTAAGTGTTATAAGAGCTGAAGAAATTTTTTAAAAATCGAAAAAAATCGTAAAATTGCGATTTTCATGAGAAATAATTTTTCGATTGCGCTCAAAAACGTGGCAGTTCTTCGTTCAGAGATTTCGAAGGCCTCCATAAAATTTCATCGCAATTGAAGTATCGGTTTAGCCGGAATCGTGTTAACAGACACACAAAAATACAGAAAAAAAAAAAAAAAAAAAAAAAAAAAAACATTCCGGATTTTTTTCTCCAGTGTAGTGAAATGGAATCTTCGCTTCGCTCGCTACGCTCGCTACGCTCATCCAATTAAAAATATCGATCTTTGGTTGGTTATCGCTCACTCGTCGATTGCGTCGGGGCCTGCAGGGTTGGCTTGGTCGCTTTGATTTAAAGTCCCCCACTGAAAATCAGTTATACTAGGAAAACGCTTAAGTCCCGCCGCGTTGTTGGATGAGCGTATTGGTGCATTGAGCTGCCATGTGATACGCGGATATTCTGTTATTCTGTGAAAAAATCATTACTTAGTCGAAGATTTTTTTAAATAAATTTATATTAAATAAAAAATTACCTGAATTTTTTTAATTAGAAAAAATAAAGAAATAATTTTTTTTAATTAATCGTATTTTTTAAAAAAGAAAAAAATCGTAATATTGCAATTTTCATAAGAAATAATTATTCGATTACGCTCAAATTTCACACGAATATCTTAATTATTAAAATTAAGGTTCTGTGAAAAAATCATTACAAACAGATAAAGCATGTAGGTGTTATAAGTCGAAGAAATTTTTTAAAAATCGAAAAAAATCGTAAAATTGCGTTTTTTATAAGAAAAAATTTCCCGATTGCGTTCAAAAACGTGGCAGTTCTAAGTTCAGAAATTTTGAAGGCCTCCATAAAATTTCATCGCAATCGGAGTATCGGTTTAGCCGGAATCGTGTTAACAAACAGACAATAATACAACAGAAAAAAAAAAAGAAAAAAAAAAAAACATTCCGGATTTTTTTCTCCAGTGTAGTGAAATGGAATCTTCGCTTCGCTCGCTACGCTCATCCAATAACTGAGTGGGTAGACTCTAAATAAAATTTATTTATTTATTTATTTAAGCGAGCGTTTCCATTTGACTCTGCCGTAAAAATTAGTCACTGGTTTTGTTTTTTGTTTTTGTTTTTGTTTTTGTTTTTTTTGTTTGTTTGTTTGTTTGTTTGTATGTATCGCCATAACGTTCGAACAGAGGCTCGGATCGAGTTAAAATTTGGACCATCCGCTAGCTTCGATCTGGATTGAATGTCATTAGTTTTGTGGCAAAATTGTTCAAAAAGTTAAAAACTTACATTAAAGTTAATCGAAAGTTTTTTTTTAAAACTAAACGGACCCAAAATCTGAGGTGGCCAAATCATTTAGAATGTCCGTCCGGTCACGAATATGTTAATTTTATTTTGATCCGATTAGTAGTGAAGATGGAAATTACATTATAACAAAGTACCGTTACCATGGCAACGGAAAGTCGCACAGCTTTTTTTGCTCATGATAGCGGTCGAACGGAGGTTCGGATCGAGTTGAAATTTGGACCACCCGCAAACTTCGATCTGGATTGAATGCCATTAGTTTTGTGGCCAAATCGTTCAAAAAGTTAAAAAGTTACATTAAAGTTAATCGAACGTTTTTTTTAAACTAAACGGCGACAAAATCCGAGGTGGCCAAATCATTTAGAATGTCCGTCCGGTCACGAATATGTTCATTTTTTTGGGTCCGATAAGTAGTGTAGATGGAAATAACATTTTAATAAAAGAAACGTTACCATGGCAACGAAAAATCGCACGAGAATTCTGGTCACTATGCACTGCCACCTAGAAGTAATCACAATACTATCGAGGAAGCAGTGTATTATTTGTTATTATCAAAGAGTTAGTTTTCCCAGAGTCGATAAAGAAGTTTCCCCTTTGGGGAGGTCCTCCAACTCCCTATACCGCCCTGGGTTAAATAAAAAGTCGGTTTTTGACGTTTGGAATGTAACGTTCCGCGCGACTCTGTGTGACGATTGATCGAACTACTTCAATAAAACAACGTCACTTTATTACTAGTAGTTAACAGTCGTTGACGACAAATAGCGTGAAACGTCAAAATATTAAATACGATCGAATGTTGTCGAATGTTTTCGCATAAAGTAAACTGTCCTTTATTGATGAGGATATTTCTAATGGAGTAGACCTAAGCTTAGGACCGAGGCCGACAATATGAATTGTTCAAGATTTCGATTTGAGTGCCTAGGGCGTACTTACGTCTGAAAACTGTATTGTGGCCTTGGCCTAGGCTACACTTACGTCCGTTATTCTTAAACAAAACATATCTCGATTAATTTCGTACGAAAATGTCAGTGACGCCTGCGCAACACTTTATAGTACAATAATAAATCAAAAGTAAATCGTTTTACAAGGCAAGGGCCCTGGACTAATATAATTGAAATAAAATTGAAGTTTGACGTTTCGTCTGTTGTTTTGTTTATTGCATTGTCACTGCATATCGATAATCTACTGACCGTATTTAGCGGGCAGTGCTTTTATTAGTTTCACATTTGAGCCGCCCTCAGCGCGCATAGCGTTAGATTCCGTTTTGACTTGGGAGTAAGGGGACCTCCCAAAGGGGAAAACTTCTTTATCGACTCTAGTTTTCCCAAATAAATAATGTCAAGTCCTCTAGATGGCGGTGGATTTTATCCACAAAGTAAAGGTTTACCCACGGGTTTACCCAAATACCTTGCCAAAAATAAATAATATTGGAAACATGGCCCCGTGGACTGCGAACGTTGCAAATTTTAAAATTTAAAAAAATGTGCAATGTGGGTCTAGCTTTAGCACGTGCTCGCTTATCAACGCGTCCAACTGAGATAGTAAGGTAATAAAATTCATAATTAAGCGAGCGAAGCGAGCGTTTCCATTTGACTCTGCCGGAAAAAACAGTCACTTTTTTTTGTTTTTTTTTGTTTGTATGTCTCGCCATAACGTTCGAACGGAGGTTCGGATCGAGTTGAAATTTGGACCATCCGCAAGCTTCGTTCTCGATTGAATGCCATTAGTTTTGTGGCAAAATCGTTCAAAAAGTTAAAAAGTTACATTAAAGTAAATCGAAAGTTTTTTTTTCAAACTAAACGGCGACAAAATCTGAGGTCGTCAAATCATTTAGAATGTCCGTCCGGTCACGAATATGTTAATTTTATTTTGATCCGATAAGTAGTGTAGATGAAATTACATTTTAACAAAAGTAACGTTACCATGGCAACGAAAAGTCGCACGAAGCTAGAGCTTTTTTGGCTCATGATAGCGGTCGCAGAAGATTCAGATCAGGTTGAAATTTGGACCATCAACAAATTTCGATATGGATTGAATGCCATTAGTTTTGTTGCAAAATCATTCAAAAAGAAACAAAGTTACATTAAAATTAGTCGAAAGTTTTTTTCAAACTAAACTGCGACAAAATCTGAGGTGGCTAAATCATTAAGAATGTCCGTCCGGTCACGAATATGTTAATTTTATTTTGATCCGATAAGTAGTGTTGATGGAAATTACATTTTAACAAAAGTAACGTTACCATGGCAACGAAAAGTCGCACGAGGTTTCTGGCCACTATGCACTGCCACCTAGAACTAATCAAAATACTATCGAGGATGCAGTGTATTATTTGTTACCAAAGAGTTAAAATAGTTTTCCCAAGGAAATGATGTCAAGGTCCTCTAGATGGCGATGGATTTTATCCACAAAGTAAAGGTTTGCCCACGGGTTTACCCAAATACCTTGGCAATAATAAATAATATTGGAAACATGGCCCCGTGGACAGCGAACGTCGCAAATTTTAAAATTTTAAAAAAAAATGTGCAATGTGGGTCTAGCTATAGCACGTGCTCGTTTATCAACGCGTCCAACTGAGCGTTTCTTAGTGATAGAAAACTGAAGAAAACTTTATCTATAACTATTATTATATTAATTTTATTATCTTCTTCTTTCGAACACCCAGAGTTAGATTTAAACCATTCTCTGCCTAGCCGCGCACTATAGGCCCGCCGCATATTTCCTCTTTTCGATTTTTTTTTGTTGCAATTCGTCCCTTTCTACCTTCAGGGACACACCTATTTCTAGGTGGTCTGCATCCTGGATATGTTTTTTGCAGAGAGGACATGTGGGTGAATCGACCACTCCTATTCTGCGAAGATGAAGTCATGGCCTGTTTCCATTCGAAAATTTGCCACAACTACACTTGTTTCTTCCTTGTCCACTTTCCTTTCTCAGCAACGCTATTATAATCTGGTTCATTTAGTATTTTGTTTTTCTGTTTAGTAATCAACTCTAATGTTTTACTGGCAGAAACAGTTCATGGTCGTTCTTCTTAATGTTTATTTATTTCGAATACCAGTATCTATGGTTAAAAGGTTTTTGTTTGTCAATAGTGTCAAGAAAAACTCTTGAAAAGAATCGAAATAACAAAAGAAGTAATCGGAACAGTTCACAATCCAATAAAATTGTTAAATACCTTGTCCCATAATGAAAAAATTCCACATGATATAATTTAGCACGATATCAATGTTAACGTGCGAGACTCTCTGTGTCGTCCTTGTACACTGTCCACACGAGTTAAAGCTAAACATCGCCTGCATGTATGAGAAATAAATACAGTTTCAATACTTTGCTTGAAGTTATCACGCGAAAATTAAAATTGCATAATAATGGTTAATAACTTAGGATTGGGTAAGCAATTCATTATTCCGAAATTGATGGCAAATTTTGCCACAAAAAAATGTAGGTACCATCTATTTCGTTCTAATATTGTAGCTTATACAATACACTGTCAGATGTCACACTATTGCCTTACATTGCACGAACACCTTATCCGGTCAACGTAACCTTTGTTTATGTTGCAAAATCTGAATATAGGGCTACGGCTACTGGTTAAACAAAGAGTGGCATGTGTGTCAACTATTGCCGTATATCGCACGATCACCTTATTTGATTGGATCGTGGGTCGAAATGAGCTAGGTGCTGTAAAACACACTGTCGGTGTCAGACTGCTGTTATTCCTCGATCGCAAAACGACAGAAAGTCTAGATTATGCTTACTACCTTACTTAATGATGATCTAGAAAGGGTACAAACTTGCATTAAATATAACTAGGGACACGCCAAAGTCGTTGTTAAACGAGTGAGTGAGCCATGTGTTGAGTACCCGGTAACATTACTTTTCTTCCCTCTACCTTAGGCCTCCCTAGCCTATCATTGGCTAGAGAGGCGCATTATGGCCTTACAGTTGACGCGCCCGTATACCAACTAAACTTAAAAAACTAATATTTATATGAATTGAATTATCAATCTTAAATGCAAATGTTCCCGGGTACTCAACACATGACTCGCTCACTCGTCTAACAACGACTTTGGCGTTTCCCGAGTCTAGTTGACTAAAGCGCTCTTATAGCCGAAATATGGGAGGCGTGGGTTCAATCCCCTGGTCGGGAAAGATTTTGTAATTTCTGGATTGTATTTTAAAAATTATTAAACATGTTTTGAAATGCATATAACGCAGTGTAGTCCATCATCTGTGATAAAACCAACGAAAACATAGCCAGTACGAAATACGTGAAAATATTGCAAGGTTTACTCAATCTACGAGCTGAATTTGGGGGTACCTTGACGTGCAACATTCGACAGACCTTGCATGGACACGGCATTTCACAGCCAGGTAAATAACAAACAAAAAATATCTTTTCAAAATCTAAACCATTGTAGTTAAAATAATTTCTAAACATTGGAAGCCTATTTTTCAATTTATTATTTCTTGTAGGTTTAAATCGCAATGGATCTACCTGATTTTGTAAACAGTTCTCAATAAACTCGTACCGGATGTCTGTTTAAAATTTCAGCGCAATCTGTTCAGCGATTCGGCTGATGTTCAACGTACACACACGCACACACACACGCACGCACGCACGCACGCAGAAAAACAATAAGGGCCGTTTAAGTCGAATGGAGATCACTCCGTTCGCTGCGCTCACTCGTTTAATTACATTACACTTACAGTTTTGACTCGAGCGTTTAGCGTGCGACTCTGATTCGGAAGGTCCCGAGTTCAAATCCTGTCGAGACCGGCAATCCTGACTGAAGAGATTTTCCTAGGTTTACCTCAGTCGTTATTGCGAATACAAGGGATTGAGTCCTGTTAAACAGCCCTCTGACATTCCTTCACAACAGTATTGTTTAATTGAGTAGTTATGACAGTTGACCTAACTGCAACATACCTAGTTATAGACCTGAAGAGGGGCATGAATTGCACCCTGGGCAGGCTTCTTACGAAAAATCATTATAATAATTATTAGTTTTAAGTGAAGGCTGCAACTTTAAAATGTTCCAGCTGCTTCAGTGAAGGTTGTTTTAATATATAATCTATTTATAAAAATCACAAAACTAGGCTAGTATAGAAATGTTGAACTAGATATTATCCGTAACAATACTCGAACGGGAAGCAGATAGAAAGAGGGGGACGGCGTTAAGGCCTACAGTGGTGTTCAGTGTTCACTCGGTTGGATCTCGATGCCAATCTCGGAGCACGCAGCCCATGTGGGACCCTCTTTATAGAAACAAGTAGAGTTAGCGTTGCTTTGCAAGCAGGGGGCAAATACCGACGTTAAACAATTGATAAACACAGAGGTAAAAAAAAATTACTACCCCAGTATATTTTGGGTAATCTCTACAGCCAATTCAATTCCGGCCACGTGCAATCAATCCTATACTGAAGGTTTATATTTTTTTTTTCGTCACTCAAAACGCGAACTCTGGGATCGAGCCCCGAAATCACTTGTAGGCCTTACTTATCTCACCGGATATCCTATTATGCTTGTTCGCAGTACACCTTGATGATGATGATGATGATGATAACGTTGATAGTAAACTCACCCCAGGAATGCTTACAATTATAAGGACGTAGCACGTTGTGTAAAGTGTTAAAATACGATTCGTCATTTTAACTGGTCAAACTTTCTATCCAATGCTGATGTTCTCGTGTCTTCTCCGTCTTGTTTAGTGTTGAACTAAGAAGTTATGCTGTGGTTGGAGTTGTTCTTGTATATATAAACACAGCATTGTTTTACAACTTAGTTTTTAGTTTTTAAGAATGCGCCCTTGGGTAAAAATTGCTTAGTTGTTTTATAATTAGTTTCATGTTCTTAGAACTTGTATTTGTGACTTATGCTTCGACACTGAGCATGCAAAAATAAGTTATACTATACTGCAGATAGTGGATAGCATGTTGACGAACTTGAAGCACCACCATTATTATTTTGGACTATATGGCACTTACACGAATGCTTGTAAAATGTTCTTGGGTGATGTTTCCAGTTTGTAAGGTTTTTGACACTCGCTATTATTAAGATATCTGAAAGTAGCTTGATGTTTGAAGCCGTCTATAATACTTTCACACAACACAATTTCTAATTGTGGTAAGACACTGAATTTGTGTGAAATTAGCATCGAGCTTATATTATACTAAGTTTCAGGAACCAGAATGTTTGTAAATAATATTAAAACATCAACACTAAGTTAAACTGTCGGGTGTACACAAGTTTTGCGTAGAAGTACGGTTGATAAGTTTGTGTAAAATGTAATTTTGTTGCCGACAGGCCTATTCTTATAGTACAGGCAAATTAAATTTTGACCTGGACATTTTAATGTTCCTCAATGAAACTTTGAGGATGTGTTCAGGGTACGCTATACGCTAGAGTCAACTAGTCAAGAGTACACACAGGAAACCTGCCAAAACACAACACTGTTGTGTTTGTTTGTTTGTTGTATTTATTTGCAACAGTACTATAAGTACCACACTGGCAAATACAATAGAACAAGAATAAATAATACAGAATAGAACAATACAGATATAACATGTAGGTAAATGCGATTGTTCCTCTCTTTTTTATTGGTTGATCTTTCTAGCTGTGAGAATGCCCCAGAGCTAAAGCTAAACAATGAATGATTCCCAGCTCTCGTTTAATGATTGATATAAACCTTCTGTTGGCTACTACTGCTATAGGAGTTTTTCAATATATTTCGTTTATTATTAATTTATTAGCTTGTTTCTATATTACATAGAAGTGTACATTTGGTGATTTAAAAAAATACATCAATGTTTCATGAACAATAACAACATATTATCTTTGATCCATGAACATGCTATTATCGTGTAAGAATATAAGTAAGCTCCATGGCGTAACTACGGGGGGACTGCCCTCAAATTTGATTAGAGGGGGGCGAGGGAGCGCCTCAGACCCGCACTAGCTGTGGGCATCCTCATCCACCCCAGACCCCCCCCCCAGGTACCAGGATAGCTATAATACTTTTCCATTGGATCGTATGTGATGGTTACAAAAATGATCATCCCCAAAAAACAAGGCTGGCCACTGCCTATACGGTGACTTTGGTTACGAACCGTAATGAATGGTATCAATGATGAAATATTAGAAATAAGTTATTGAATGGAGATTGATTAATTTATCGAGGGCAATGGTTGGGTTGGTCGTGATATTGGTAGTGGGAACACCAAAAACCGTGTTTGAAAGTACCGCAACATTTTGCGGTGTTGGCAATTTACAGTGACATGTTATGTGGTGCACAGTTGGTACTTCCGTTTATCTCGGCTCCGAGCTGTCATGTCATCTGCAGTCGGTCAGTGCAAAATGCAGTTTATAAACACGGTTTGTTGACATTCATTACCGCATAGGTACTTTTCATGAACAATAACGAGCTACTCGCCAATAGAATAGGCCTAGGAGGCGTGTACAGTATAACATGACGACTGACTTTAGTTTAGACCTGTACAAAATAAGATAACATCTGATAACAGTAACTGTTATCATTGATTCAAACTCGGTTTCCGCTAGCCTATCTGGCATCATTTGCCAACGTTGGGTGTCCAGGGCCTATGTCTACGTAAGATAAGTATGGTGTTGGCATTTACCGGCTAGTGAAATGAGACGAAATATTAAAAGTTTGTTGAAGTTCTTGGCGTTGGCTGTAGTTACAGTTTTGTCGACTGTTATAGTATTTCGTTTTGTCCGCCAAGCAGAGAAAACATCTTCAGGTGATGGTGCATCTCAAGAACAGAAAGGGTCCATGCCTGTTGCACCAGGAGAAAATAAACCAATAGGATTGAGCCTAGATCCAAATGGACAATTAATCGAAGTAAACGGAAAGGTAAGAAGGTTCTACTCTCAAGCCTAGGCCCTAGGGCCTAGACCTAATTTTTTAATGTGCTTAGTGTAGGCAAGGCCTTGCGAGGGTCTAGCCCTAGGCCTAGCCCTAGTAGCTACTATGTTCCTAATTAGTAAAGCATCATTCACAATTAGTTCTAACTTCTAAGGCGTAAGGCGCAAGGCCTATGGCGTAATATTTTGTATTGCCGAGTATGTGTTTCAATCGGAACGTTCACAACACGTCCTAAGTCGCAAGGTGTATGGTTTATGTCGTAACGAATTGCCCAAAATCCAATTCTTGCGACAGGCTTCTTACGACGAGCCAATCACGATCAAGGAAACTCCCCACTCCTGCTTATTTCATTCCACAGCTGACTACGCGCATGCGCAATACACAGGAGCAATGAAAAATGGTATGGTTATTGTAAACGCCTAGCATTTCTTACGACTTAGGCCTACGCCTTACGCCTTAGACCTTGCGCCTTACGCCTTGGAACTAATTGTGAATGATGCTTAAGGCCTAGTGGCAGCCCCGTGAAGTATGGCTCTGATTCGGGCACGTCAAGCGGGCATTGTAAAACTAAAAAGGGTAGGCCCTAGGCCTACCTAATTATGGCGTATAGCGCCTCACGCAAAAAAAACACTATTTTTAACACTGATTCCACGAAAAGCTTAGGTACACGGCAGGGGAGGGGCGCGAAGCGCGAAGGTTTTGCATTATTAGGCTTAGCCTATTATTATTAAAATATGTACGCGCTTTGCCCCCCGCGTACCTAAGCTTTTCCGGTACTTCTTCGGTTGGGTGGGTCCAACTTTTATACACTGTAACGGAAAGAATTTCGGGTGCGCTTTATCAAAAATATCCTAGAACTAGCGCGCAGGTAACTAGGCGGAAAGGTCGACTAACCTAACGTAGGCGGGTCATTCCCAAAAAAGTTGCCACTTTCACGTCCTAGACTTTATGAATTTTTTAAACATGTAACGACTGGCTAATATGTACATTTGATGATAAAATAACATAAGAAATTTAGGCCTAATGAAGAGATACTTTATGGTCTAAAAGTAATACTGTCATGTTAAAATTTGGATGAATTTTAGTAGTTTGTAATAGAAAGCGCTAAAACACCATGTCCCTATTAACAGAATGAACTACATTTACATTAAACTATGACATAAATAATTTTTTATTTACTTAACCTAGGCCTATTCCAGTAATGGAAACTACATGCTTTAAAGTAATCAATACAAGAAAATATAGCCTAATTAATTTCATTTTATCAACTGTTAATACCGTCAAACTTAGTCCTGGCATTTGGTCAAGAGTGTTACTCAAGAACTTTACCCGCCAAAATTTTTTGATATAATGATTAAAGAAGGCAGTGAATTATGTTTCTGAGTTGTTTGGATGTTGCCATTGCCTCCAAGTCAATCCTGGCCTGTTTTCAACTTGTTGCAGTTGAAGTATTCGTAAATGAAGAAATAAAGTGGTGAGTATTTTAATTCAAAGTCATGAGTGTTACCTAGTAAATTTAATTAATATTTTAATATATTTTATCAAAAGCTTATGCATTATGACTTAATTTGAGACCTTTTTCTGTTTTACTTAACCTCACATTGAATATTTGTACCCATGCTTCCATACTGAATTTTGACTGTTAAAATGTCACGAGTGTTACTTGTCATGAGTGTTACTGTATTATAGTAACACTCTTTTCATTTCGGTCAAAGTTAATGTTTTTTAAAAAGAAATAGTAAAATTGATAATACTGAAATCATTCCAAGTGTAGGCATGTATTGAAAATTGGTCAAATGTGCCACGAGTATTAGTAATGTCATGAGTGTTACTCTAAAGTGTCCCGAGTGTTACTCAAATGTCACGAGTGTTACCATACACTTTATCCGCTAACCTGGATGTATACATGCGACAATGCATTTATTATCAATTATCATTTGTATGTATGGTTTATTCTTTTTAGTTTAATTAACATTTACATCAATATTAGATCTTATATTACAGTGTTAGCTCAAATGTCACGAGTGTTACCGTGCACTTTTTCTGCTAATTTGGATGTATTCAATCGACAATTTAATAATTAACCATTATCATTTGTAGGTATGGGTATTTCTTTTTAGTTATTAACATTTACATGAATATTAGATCTTATTTTTACAGAATAAGCTTAGTTTGTCCCAACTTATGTTAAAATGGGTAACACTCATGACAAAAGTAAGTCAAAAGTCAATTAAATTATCTTGAACTTCTCTTTTTTAGTATTTTAATATGTAAAGAACATTGATAATGTCAAATAAATAAAACCAATTCCCGTTTAAAAAATAAATTTGACTTGTAAATTAAATACCTATTCCTAGTAACACTCATGATTTTTTTGACGCAATTTGTAATAAAGTGTGAAATTCCCGCCATGATTATTAATTAATAGGCAAACCCTTACAATGCTATATTCACAACGGATGTGGTAAGTGATCCCTGCACTCAAAAGTAAAATTTAAAATATTTTTTTAATAAAAATGTCAAATCATGAAAGTGGCAACTTTTTTGGGAATGACCCAGGCCCCTAAGTAGTTTTGTAACGGAAAGGATTTTGGGTGCGTATGTTTTCATTGAAAAAAACAAGTGTATAAAAGTTAGACCCCCCCAACTGAAGAAGTTCCGCTTTTCCACGTGTATTTTGCGTGAGGCTCTAGGCCTATACGGCATTTTTACCCTAAAAAGTAAAAAGTAACACAGCTGATGCCATTGTTTTGTTACACAAGGAAATGAAGGCTACGTTGCTTTTTTAAATGGGTGGGCATTTTGCCTCACAACCACAACCGGGCAAAACACAAGTTTTGTCTCGATCTAACCCCCGAACAATAGCACACTAGACCTAGATGTACCGGTATACGTAATAAAAATAGAGGCTTACTGGAAGTGTTTTGAACCCCCTCTGGGGCTCCGCCGCCCCCCTCCTCCTCCTCTCCCCCTAGACCCCTTCTTGTAATTCCACAAAGGCCTCTAGGCTAAAATTGTTGTTGTTTTCTTATGCCCGCAACTACTTTATAAAGTCATCATGCATCTAGCCGCCCAGTAGAGACATGCCTCCCTCTCATTCCTATCCATGCCCTCTGGTATTTCGTCTGTCACTTTCTTCAGTCGAGTGCATACGTGTAAGTGTCGTCTGTCTTGCACTCCGTCGTTACACAATCTGCATACATCTGATTCGATTATTCTGAATCTAAGATTATGGAGATGTTTTGCCAGCAGGTCATGCCCCGTCTCCAAGCGAAACATTCCTGTTTTTATCTTCCTTTTGTATGTTAAGTTTCTCTTCTTGTAACCATAAGCCTCCCAGCTTTTATCCTTTGACTCCTCTTTCCATCTTTCTTTTACTTCATTGTTGTGGGCTGATTTGAGATGTGATTTTATTGCACTGTAGGACACGGATTTTGCAATTAAGTTCCTTCTTACTTCCCATCTTTGCTAGGAAGTCTGCCTTGTCATTCCCATTGATACCACAGTGGGCAGGCACCCATTGCAGAACTATTGTGTTCCCAGTCTGCATTAACCTTAGAATCTTAACTTTACACTTCTTAATTTCATAGTCTGCTTCCACTTTGTTCACTATTGCCTCTATAGCTGCCTCACTGTCTATCAAAATAACTACTTTCCTATCTACGAACTTTTCCATTTTTTCTAAGGCTCTATCTAAATTAATATGCATCAGAAGCCACCATCACAGCAAATCATAAAAAATAACTAAACAAACAATAGGCCATGCAATACCAACAACAAACTAAAAATATAGTGGACATCCAGCACACGTTCACATAAATGGGGGGGGCGGGGGGGGTTTAAACAAAAACATGAAGCCTACTAAATATGTCGACTGCATCATGCTACAGACAAATCGTATACCTACCATAGGTAATCGGTATCAGTCAGGTTTCTTAACTTCATTAATCAGGAAACACTCCCGTAGCCTGTGCAATTGATGGAACTTCTTCGGTTGGTGGGGGGTCTAAAATCAAAATATGTGAAAACAAAAGTGTAAAAAACCTACAAAACCTTTAACGTAGGCCTACGGTTGCCATTTTAAACGAAAGTCCTTTTCAGTTGAAAGTCCTTCAAGTATTTTTTGTTAATAAAATAGCAAAAATGTGTTAGGTCCCTAGTTTTATTTTGGACCCCCCCAATCAAAGAAGTTCCCAATTGATTATATGGATTGATTTCCATCAGTCAGGTTGTCTGTGGCCACTACCGCGCGTCATTGACCCTCATGTTGCCGAATCACCACTACGAAGCACAAGGAATATTTACGCAGGTTTACAAATTGCATGCACCCATAGCATGTTTGCAAAATTACCCAAATTTGTTCACAATCACAAGTCTTCGATCGGACATTGACGTACAGCTTTTAGACCATCATCACATGTTTGTAGCTCCTATATTTTGTTCAGTAGGCCTAGGTGGACCTTTTCTTGTTGACTTACAAGCCTCAACTCAAACACAACCTTTGGGTAAACTTCAGGACACAGGCCCTACTGTCCTCAACTAAATCACAATCATCACTATCAGGATCATAGAAAACCTGGATAGGTCCTATGTGGCATGCCTAAATTAAATTAGTAAGTAGTCTATATGACTGAATGCAAAAGTAGGTAGGCCTAATCCTTTTTTTAATAGCACTAGAACTTTTCAAAACATTATTCTCCTGAAGCAGCTAAAGGGTGTCAACACACAAGGATCATTTTCTATCAGGGCACACTTTATCGATTCTCGTCTTCCCTTTAAAAATACTACTTTGTAAAAATTAATAAAAACATATATATATATGCAGACATTGTATTTTCGGGTAGTCCGTGTGGTTTTATTATTAGTTCCAACGTTTCGGGCAGTTCTCCCTGCCCATCTTCAAGGAAATTTAAAACATAAAACAATATCAAAACAAACAAAACCTTACTTCTTAACAAACTAATAATGAAACCACACGGACTACCCGAAAATACAATGTCTGCATATTCAATCCGTGAAAGTCTGCGATATAACATATATATATGTATAAGACATTATTATTTAACATACCATAATGATAAATTTACAAAGGACGACTCTCAAATAGGACATTCTCTTCGCGACCAGACCAGTACAGCGAAGCCAGTACCGGGTTCATTCCCGGTCTTCCCCATGGATTCCAGCTGTAGGCCTACTTGAATCAATTGTAAGGCCGGGCAATCGAGTATGTGTGCCGCATCTTGTTCACCATCCTTAGGGGCTACACAGTGGGCATGTAGCATCTCTCTTGATCCCTTTTCTCTTGAGATGTCTGTATAGGAAGTCGTGACCAGTGGTGTTGGATGCAAAACAGCGCAACTGATGCTCGTCTGGGATAATTTCCAGCTCGAATATTTTTCGTTGAAAGGGATCCCCAAGTTTTTCCACCTACAGCAATTTGTCCCTCTTGATTAAGAATTATTCACTTCTGATTTTGACTAGGTAGTCTTCTAAAAGACGCGGTACCAATAATAGTAATCCTGATGGAAACAATTGTGTTTCGGCATTGAACTACACTAAAATAATTAAATATTTGATCTAAAATTTCCTATTCCACTTTTTCAGAAATAATAGACAAAATATAACTTTTTGCTACTTGTGCCAAATCATGGTTTAATTAATAACAAACAAACTCACTTTGATATGTTTAGGTTGGTGTTGAAAGGATAGACTGGCACAACTATACGCAGATTGCAGAAGATGCTGCAAGGCGTGGTACTGGCGAGCAAGGCAAGCCCGCTGTTTTAACTCCAGATGACACTGCTGAAAAGAGTGACCTGTACAAAGTGAACGGCTTCAATGCGGCGCTTAGTGACCGGATAGCTCTCAACAGGTCACTGCCTGACATCAGGAACAAAGGGTAAGTGACTACGTAAACCTACAGAACAAGTAGGTAGGCCTACCATCCATGCTGTGTACCATGGGCTGTCCCAGTGAACAGCATTGTTGTGTACGACTGGACGAAGTTCGAAATCTCAATCAATTTAGCATGAGAATGCCACTGTTCTAGCCGAAAATGTGCAAGCATCCTTTCGAACTACGTCTAGGCCTACATCATTACAAGAATCAAGAAATAACTTTTTTTGGCATACTCCAGAATTTTATACTATTCCTCGTACAATCATACATGGCTTGTTTTCCCGACAACAGACGGTCCCATTTGATCCAAAAAACTGTGCAAACATTGACTGGAACTTGGAACTGAACATTTTGTTAGGACTTGGAATAAAAAATGGGGTTTTAAATGAGGGCCATGTCAACCAACAAAATGTTGATTTTCCTGCGACTGCGAGTAATCAGAAAAGTAAGACAGTAATATATATGCAACTTTTGAAACACTCAGTGTCGTTTTTGAGCTACGCCCATGCCTCTTAAGCTTGCGTTGGCTAGCTTACCCAACAGCAGTGTTGCTGATACACAGTGACCATCAATAAATTTGTAGGCATATGCCTACTGAAATGAGGGTTTCCGCTTTCCCTTTTAATCACTGGGTAGTCTGTGATGCTTTTTTTTAAAAAAAAATCCTATACCAGAAACTTGTACATTGTTCTCTACATAGCGGAGCAAGGGTGAAAGTGCAATATCGTTTCCTATCGGGGGGACACTTTGGAGATCTTGCTTCACCCCCTTTGCTATTTTACCTATGTAAATTTGCTCTCAGATGTATGTCGAAGCGCTACCTGGCAGAGCTTCCAACGGTGAGCGTGATTGTTCCGTTTCACAATGAACACTTCAGCACATTACTCCGTACTGCAATCAGTGTGATCAACCGGTCGCCGGCACATCTCCTACAAGAGATCATCCTGGTTGATGACTACAGCTCAAAACCCCACTGCAAGAAGCCCCTGGACGATTATGTTGCGGAACACTTGCCTAAGGTGGGTCATCTTGTTTCTGAATCTTGTGATTTATCAGGTGGACAACAGTCCAACTTGCCTGTGTTTAAGGGCTAGTAAGTAGTTTATTCAGGACAAATACATGGTACGTATAAGTGTAACACAATTCTCTATAAAAAGGGATAGTGCAATGAATAATAGGATAATGAATGTACTGTACAAAGAATAACATATCCGACATACAAAAACTTGTAAAAAGCCAGCCAAGCCTTTCACACCTAAAAGGTTTGAGAAAAACTTGAAGAGCCAAGCGACGTTTCATCCAGCAGTTATGCCCTACAAAGTATTGATATCATTTCGCCCCGTGACTAACGCCAAGCAATGGATTTCAACGTTGTGTTCCTGTACAAAACATAATGAATGGAACATAAATTACAGTCAATTCATATTAATCAAAGAATTCAAATATATAATAAATAACACTAATAAATAAAGCTTGGCGCATTGAAAAAAATGTTCTACCCTTTGTGCACGCTCTCCGTTGCTTAGGTATTTGCCACACCCCACAGTCTTCGACAGATATCTACTACCGCAAAGCCACATACACGTATTTTCTTTGCTGTTTGTATTGTACTTGTCAAACAGTCGGTATTGCATGATGACCTTTTGTTCAAGGTTTGACCCTAGCCACACGCTCGCCGTTGTCAATGCGCCAAGCTTTATTAGTGTTATTTATTATATATTTGAATTCTTTGATTAATATGAATTGACTGTAATTTATGTTCCATTCATTATGTTTTGTACAGGAACACAACGTTGAAATCCATTGCTTGGCGTTAGTCACGGGGTGAAATGATATCAATACTTTGTAGGGCATAACTGCTGGATGAAACGTCGCTTGGCTCTTCAAGTAGGTATATCTCAAACCTTTTAGGTGTGAAAGGCTTGGCTGGCTCTTTACAAGTTTTTGTATGTGTCGGATTTCAATACTTTTTTAAGTTTGGCGCTATAGCTACTAGTTGTTATAGATAAAATAATTTCATCGTTAGTAATCCATAACTTAAAACAAGGTTAAATGTTATATATTTCCTTCGCCACTCGCGCCAATTAAATTTAGGTTGCATTGTTATATTTAATAATTCGTCCACCACTAGCACTCACGACACACGCCAGATATATAGCCTATTGCCGAAAAGTCATATTTTCTAATTGCTGTTGAAGTAAATTTAAATTATTGTACTTGTCACCGGTATTGACCACCTCTTCTTAGGAGGTTCGACCCTTCCCGCACGCTCTTCGTTGCGTAGGCATTTACCACCACCCAACAATTTTCGACAGATGCCTGGCTCGCCGTCTGAGCAATGGTTTGAGACATAGTTCTATATCTTTTTTAAAACTATAAACAAAACAGCTAAGAGAGAGAGAGAGAGAGAGAGACGAATAGATGTAAACGACACGCACGCATACTCCCCGCGGCTCTGCTGCACATTTTACTTGACGCTGTTAATCTTTGAAATATAACAAAGAACAAGAAGTTTAATATATGACTATTGGCTTTTAAGACTAATAAATAACACGCAGTAGGCCCTATATCTCTTTTATCTTCACTTTTACGTATATATAACAATAATTATTTATGTACAATTATTAATATGAAATTGCCAATTTGCATGACTCCCCGTTAACTTTTACACTTTTTTTCCTAAGGTTTTCGAAGAACTCGTAGTTCAATAGCAATAGCCTGAGCCATGCAAAGTTTGAATGGTGTACATTCACCCGTTCGTGCACAATCGTTGTTTTTGTTAAATTGGCGAATTAGACAGTAGTAGTAGTAGTAACTAGGGATGACGAAACCCGACTTTTTTACGACCCGGGTACCCGTCCACATTACCCGCGGGTTACCCGGGTAGTAACACAAAAAAATCGTGTGGGGTGTCTAATAAACTGTGAAGAAATGCGCTCATCAATTATAGTAATATCTCGGACGACGTAATGCTGTTCTATAAACAATGACGTGCCGATGTTAGTAGTATTTCATAATCACGAAAGAGGAACAGCAGCGGGCCATTAAGATAACACTCACGCATCTGCTTTATATCTTGACACAGTCAAGTCAAGGTCACGACTCACGATGATGCGTTGGCGCGAGGGGTGGATGGGGGGGGGGGGACTGGAGCCCGAATTAGAGTAAACAAGATAAGGAAAGGTTTATCACCATGGGTGATAGCTTTTACGGTAAGTTTTGACTTCTAGCAGATTGAAAACATAAGTGATGTTGTGGTAATTATTTACGCGGTATAATCTCTGGAAGATCGCACGAGTGTTTAGGCAGGAGGGGGGGGGGGGGGGGCATACTCAGCACACTGCACAAGTCGGCGGCATGAACAAAGGACATTTATAATTCAAAACAAAAACGCCGCCAAGCACAAAAGATATGAGAAAGCGCATGTTTACATTAGCCTTCCGCCTACAATGTGACACCTCAATTCAGGAACCGGGTTTTACGGGTAAACGGGTAGTGGAAACACGTACCCGTCGTCTTCCCTAGTAGTAACTAACATACCTACTGAAAGTGATTTTAAGCATGTTTCAACCCACGTTTTTGCCCAGAAAGGATGGTCTCACCTCAACCAAATTTAATATATGTTATCAGGTACCCAAACCCCCCCGATTAAGAGAGTTTTTAACTTCATGTCACATCCCGTGTTGCCTGTGCGATGCCTCGAAAACGGCCCAACTCTGCTTACAGTATAAGGTGCCTTGAGTGTTCTAGCGCACACTTGCTTGGCAGCGGTGCACTAGCGTGCACCTAAATAACTGATCTAGGCCTAAAACTGTAGATAGTGGTAGTAGTAGGCCTAGTAGTATCACTTTTTATTTAGCAAATTGCTATTTTTACAATACATTTCACAATACATTTCAGTTTCACAATATGGCCTATAATATATTCAATTTCATGTATATATAATGCAATTCCCTCTACAATCTTCATAGGCATCTTTATACTTCACATTACGTCATTGTACCGTAATCATAGACATTGTACTATTATTATCCCGAGGTGTAACATGTAAGTTCTTAAAAGTTGATTCCTAATCCTAGTACAAAAGTATTGGTATAAATTAGAGGTGGTCGCGTGGCGTGCCGTCACGCGTGAGTCACGACTTTTCTCATGATTGTGCGTGAACGTGTTACGTGAGTGCTGAATGGGTACCGTGAATTTGCGTGATAATATAACAGTCACGCGTGTATCGTGACTTACGTAACCATGCGTGACACTAAATGCTCTAGCGCGGAACGAGCCCTTCAAATCCGCGAGGCCAGGCCACCCTCCTCTTAAGTCGCACCCTGCCCTAAAATAAAGCCATGCATACACGGATGAGAGAGTAATAAACCAACAATCTCTTAAATGTATTGTCTGACAATCACTTTTATTCATCTCTAGTTATTTATTTGCTCACCACTCTCTCGAGAGGAGCAAGTGACAATGCAAACATGACCAGGTAGGTGGCGAATGGCGATCGGGTGTTCCTCAAAATACCAACAATTGAGTAATCGTGATTGCGCGTGAGTGCTTGAAAAATCTATTTGTCGTGCGTGAGCGAGTATAGCTAGGCCTACTTGAGAAATATTACGTGATCATGAGTGAGTTAAAAATATAAATTATGTTATTCGTGACTTTGCGTGATCACTGATCAGAAAATGAGTTTACGTTACGTGATGTGACGTGAGTGAAAAATTGATCACGCGACCACCTCTAGTATAAATGCAAAAAATAAAATATATACGTATAGGCCCTACATATTGAACGTTGGCCTATCTGCAGATAAATAATACAGATGTACATGATAATTTGATACAACAGTAAATTACTGTATAAAAAACATACACAGGTACGGTATTGTTACGTATAGGGTAAGGGAACTAGTTCTGGATCGGGGTTGAGTTGTGGATCAAAATCTTTGGGCTTGTGTAAGTTCTACATGTAATGTACTAGTTGCACTGTCAGTATATTTTTCTGATGAATTGATCCAAGGAGCATTGGAATTGCACACTGTCATCACCAGGTTGAGTCACTTGTCAACTTAAGTAGAAATAGTCAACAATGCTATCAAAATGGTTGCCGTTTGCAACAGACGCAATTGATATACACATGCATTTATCATTGTAATATTTCATCAGTTATTAGCACAGCTTTCAAACTTTGTCAGAATTTTTATTATTAGTTTTGCTAAAAATTGACTATAATAGGTTTACTGTACAACTACTCAAAGCACCCTTGCGGGTGTCTACAAATAAGAGGTTTTTGTCCGTTTTTTAGATCGTAACACCATGTTAAATGAATAGGACATATGCAGCAAGCCTAATAGTGTTTAAAACCAAGTTAAAAGTAATTTAGGCACACTTATTTTTAGAGCTTGTCTTAACAGATGCAAATCTAAAAAAAAAAAAAAAAAAGTGTTTTGGTCTAGCCTAATTTTTTTAATATTTTTTTCAAAATTTTGAATTTGATATAAATTTGTGTTTAGAATATTTGGCTTATAAAATTTATACTCAGGTGTTAGCTCTTGTCTTTGTCTTTAAATTTTGTATTGAAAAAAAATTGTGGTTAGCATAATTGCTGCAAATAATTCACAATTACAATTTTGATCCACAACTAATCCGGGGACTGATTGTGGATCAATGCTGATACCGGGCGTCCAGAATCAAATTTGTCAGGTGCGGCTGCATCACTACTTATGAAACATATCAATGAACCCCTGATATCAATTTGAAAAGTTTTAGGCTGATGATCCACAACTGATACCCAGGTATCAGTTCTGGATCAAAGCACTACTTTTTTTAATTGGCTCATTTTAGTACCTTCGTAAACTTTTTTTAAATTTTTTCTTTTGCAAACATTGTCGGAAAGTTAATCAATAAGAATATAGTATGTGGGAGTAACAAAAAAAAAATCCTGATACTCAAAATTGTAATATTGCTTAACCCGATCCAGAACTAGTTCCCTTACCCTATAGTGCTATGCTCATTGTGATTCCTAATGATTATAATGTACCAATAATCTTTGAATAGGCCTAATAATAAATAAAATAAATACCTAAACTTAGCAAACATTTTGTACCTTACGGTAGTATCACTTCTTAGTCTACTACGCGTACAAGGGGAAACGTTAACGACCTACTTCTCTAGGTGCTCAAGATAGCAATGTGAGTCCAGGCTAAATTGATATCCTGTTAGATATAACTAAAATAGGTGATGCCATGTTGTGATCTTAGTAGTCAAGTGCAATCCAATCGTTAATAATTGAAAATAATTCAAAGAATTAAATTAATTGTACTACACACATTACGGGACCATGTATTTGTATGTTATTGTTTATTACTTTCAGGTAAAGGTAGTACACTTGCCGGAGCGATCTGGCTTGATCAGGGCGAGGCTGGCAGGTGCCAAGGTGGCCAAGGCACAGGTTATCATCTTCCTCGACTCTCATACGGAAGCAAATGTCAACTGGCTGCCTCCGCTTCTAGGTAACTAGTACCGTAATTCATTGTATGGTACTATTGCTTCAAGTCCTATATTTAAACTTTTTTTGTCCTATGCCGGAAGCTTGATTCTTCAATCATTTTTCTTCCTAGCTATCCAATAAATATGTGTTTCCTTCTCTGGCTCGCTCAGGTTATTTGGCAGGGCATCAATTTCAGATTTAAGTGCGGCGCAGTTGAGTATGTGAGCTCTGTCCTGAAAACCCGATGTACATAGTTTGCAAGTTGCTGGTTCCGTTGTGATTTGAAATCTACTCGGGTGGTGCTGCACGCGTCGTGTCTGTGCAGCGGACTGCGCTGTTCCACTTCTGTCAGGTTGTCTGGCCTTTGAGGACCTTGTCCTGCCTGTTGTGAACATCTTGCCTCTTGAATCTTCCATAGGATGTTTGAGCTCCTGGCAAGGTTGCATTGTGGAGGACCTTGTCCTGCATGTTTGCAAAATTACCCAAATTGTTCACAATCACAAGTCTTCGGTCGGACATTGACGTACAGCTTTTAGACCATCATCACATGTTTGTAGCTCCTATATTTTGTTCAGTAGGCCTAGGTGGACCTTTTCTTATTGACTTACAAGCCTCAACTCAAACACAAACCTTTGGGTAAACTCAGGACACAGCCCTACGTCCTCAACTAATCACAATCATCACTATCAGGATCATCATCATCATGTATGTGGCATGCCTAAATTAAATTAGTAAGTAGCCAATATGACTGAATGCAAAAGTAGGGAGGCCTAATCCTTTTTTTAATAGCACTAGAACTTTTCAAAACATTATTCTCCTGAAGCAGCTAAAGGGTGTCAACACACAAGTCTGATCATTTTCTATCAGGGCACACTTTATCGATTCTCATCTTCCCTTTAAAAATACTACTTTGTAAAAATTAATAAAAACATATATATATATATGCAGACATTGTATTTTCGGGTAGTCCGTGTGGTTTTATTATTAGTTCCAACGTTTCGGGCAGTTCTCCCTGCCCATCTTCAAGGAAATTTAAAACATAAAACAATATCAAAACAAACAAAACCTTACTTCTTAACAAATTACTAATAAAACCACACGGACTACCCGAAAATACAATGTCTGCATATTCAATCCGTGAAAGTCTTCGATATAACATATATATATGTATAAGACATTATTATTTAACATACCATAATGATAAATTTACAAAGGACGACTCTCAAATAGGACATTCTCTTCCCGACCAGACCAGTACAGCGAAGCCAGTACTGGTAGTTCATTCCCGGTCTTCCCCATGGATTCCAGCTGTATACTTGAATCAATTGTAAGGCCGCGCAATCGAGTATGTGTGCCGCATCTTGTTCACCATCCTTAGGGGCTACACAGTGGGCATGTAGCATCTCTCTTGATCCCTTTTCTCTTGAGATGTCTGTATAGGAAGTCGTGACCAGTGGTGATGCAAAACAGCGCAACTGATGCTCGTCTGGGATAATTTCCAGCTCGAATATTTTTCGTTGAAAGGGATCCCCAAGTTTTTCCACCTACAGCAATTTGTCTCTCTCGATTAAGAATTATTCACTTCTGATTTTGACTAGGTAGCCTAGTCTTCTAAAAGACGCGGTACCAATAATAGTAATCCTGATGGGAACAATTGTGTTTCGGCATTGAACTACACTAAAAAAATTAAATATTTGATCTAAAATTTCCTATTCCACTTTTTCAGAAATAATAGACAAAATATAACTTTTTGCTACTTGTACTAAATCATGGTTTAATTAATAACAAACAAACTCACTTTGATATGTTTAGGTTGGTGTTGAAAGGATAGACTGGCACAACTATACGCAGATTGCAGAAGATGCTGCAAGGCGTGGTACTGGCGAGCAAGGCAAGCCCGCTGTTTTAACTCCAGATGACACTCCTGAAAAGAGTGACCTGTACAAGGTGAACGGCTTCAATGCGGCGCTTAGTGACCGGATAGCTCTCAACAGGTCACTGCCTGACATCAGGAACAAAGGGTAAGTGACTACGTAAACCTACAGAACAAGTAGGTAGGCCTACCGTCCATGCTGTGTACCATGGGCTGTCCCAGTGAACAGCATTGTTGTGTACGACTGGACGAAGTTCGAAATCTCAATCAATTTAGCATGAGAATGGCCACTGTTCTAGCCGAAAATGTGCAAGCATCCTTTCGAACTACGTCTAGGCCTACATCATTACAAGAATCAAGAAATAACTTTTTTTGGCATACTCCAGAATTTTATACTATTCCTCGTACAATCATACATGGCTTGTTTTCCCGACTACAGACGGTCCCATTTGATCCAAAAAACTGTGCAAACATTGACTGGAACTTGGAACTGAACATTTTGTTAGGACTTGGAATAAAAAATGGGGTTTTAAATGAGGGCCATGTAAACCAACAAAATGTTGATTTTCCTGCGACTGCAAGTAATCAGAAAAGTAAGACAGTAATATATATGCAACTTTTGAAACACTCAGTGTCGTTTTTGAGCTACGCCCATGCCTCTTAAGCTTGCGTTGGCTAGCTCACCCAACAGCAGTGTTGCTGATACACAGTGACCATCAATAAATTTGTAGGCATATGCCTACTGAAATGAGGGTTTCCGCTTTCCCTTTTAATCACTGGGTAGTCTGTGATGCTTTTTTTTAAAAAAAATCCTGTACCAGAAACTTGTACATTGTTCTCTACATAGCGGAGCAAGGGTGAAAGTGCAATATCGTTTCCTATCGGGGGGACACTTTGGAGATCTTGCTTCACCCCCTATGCTATTTTACCTACCGGTATGTAAATTTGCTCTCAGATGTATGTCGAAGCGCTACCTGGCAGAGCTTCCAACGGTGAGCGTGATTGTTCCGTTTCACAATGAACACTTCAGCACATTACTCCGTACTGCAATCAGTGTGATCAACCGGTCGCCGGCACATCTCCTACAAGAGATCATCCTGGTTGATGACTACAGCTCAAAACCCCACTGCAAGAAGCCACTGGACGATTATGTTGCGGAACACTTGCCTAAGGTGGGTCATCTTGTTTCTGAATCTAGTGGTTTATCAGGTGGACAACAGTCCAACTTGCCTGTGTTTAAGGGCTAGTAAGTAGTTTATTCAGGACAAATACATGGTACGTATAAGTGTATCACAATTCTCTATAAAAAGGGATAGTGCAATGAATAATAGGATAATGAATGTACTGTACAAAGAATAACATATCCGACATACAAAAACTTGTAAAAAGCCAGCCAAGCCTTTCACACCTAAAAGGTTTGAGAAAAACTTGAAGAGCCAAGCGACGTTTCATCCAGCAGTTATGCCCTACAAAGTATTGATATCATTTCGCCCCGTGACTAACGCCAAGCAATGGATTTCAACGTTGTGTTCCTGTACAAAACATAATGAATGGAACATAAATTACAGTCAATTCATATTAATCAAAGAATTCAAATATATAATAAATACCACTAATAAATAAAGCTTGGCGCATTGAAAAAAATGTTCTACCCTTTGTGCACGCTCTCCGTTGCTTAGGTATTTGCCACACCCCACAGTCTTCGATAGATATCTACTACCGCAAAGCCACATACACGTATTTTCTTTGCTGTTTGTATTGTACTTGTCAAACAGTCGGTATTGCATGATGACCTTTTGGTCAAGGTTTGACCCTAGCCACATGCTCGCCGTTGTCAATGCGCCAAGCTTTATTAGTGTTATTTATTATATATTTGAATTCTTTGATTAATATGAATTGACTGTAATTT
This sequence comes from Sweltsa coloradensis, assembly GCA_024449915.1. NCBI lineage: Eukaryota > Metazoa > Arthropoda > Insecta > Plecoptera > Chloroperlidae > Sweltsa > Sweltsa coloradensis. The sequence continues at coordinate 23,780 of JAMZAV010007025.1, read as the reverse complement.
ATGTTCCATTCATTATGTTTTGTACAGGAACACAACGTTGAAATCCATTGCTTGGCGTTAGTCACGGGGTGAAATGATATCAATACTTTGTAGGGCATAACTGCTGGATGAAACGTCGCTTGGCTCTTCAAGTAGGTATATCTCAAACCTTTTAGGTGTGAAATGCTTGGCTGGCTCTTAACAAGTTTTTGTATGTGTCGGATTTCAATACTTTTTTAAGTTTGGCGCTATAGCTACTAGTTGTTATAGATAAAATAATTTCATCGTTAGTAATCCATAACTTAAAACAAGGTTAAATGTTATATATTTCCTTCGCCACTCGCGCCAATTAAATTTAGGTTGCATTGTTATATTTAATAATTCGTCCACCACTAGCACTCACGACACACGCCAGATATATAGCCTATTGCCGAAAAGTCATATTTTCTAATTGCTGTTGAAGTAAATTTAAATTATTGTACTTGTCACCGGTATTGACCACCTCTTCTTAGGAGGTTCGACCCTTCCCGCACGCTCTTCGTTGCGTAGGCATTTACCACCACCCAACAATTTTCGACAGATGCCTGGCTCGCCGTCTGAGCAATGGTTTGAGACATAGTTCTATATCTTTCTTAAAACTATAAACAAAACAGCTAAGAGAGAGAGAGAGAGACGAATAGATGTAAACGACACGCACGCATACTCCCCGGGGCTCCGCTGCACATTTTACTTGACGCTGTTAATCTTTGAAATATAACAAAGAACAAGAAGTTTAATATATGACTATTGGCTTTTAAGACTAATAAATAACACGCAGTAGGCCCTATATCTCTTTTATCTTCACTTTTACGTATATATAACAATAATTATTTATGTACAATTATTAATATGAAATTGCCAATTTGCATTACTCCCCGTTAACTTTTTACACTTTTTTTTCTAAAGGTTTTCAAAGAACTCGTAGTTCAATAGCAATAGCCTGAGCCATGCAAAGTTTGAATGGTGTACATTCACCCGTTCGTGCACAATCGTTGTTTTTGTTAATTGGCGAATTAGACAGTAGTAGTAGTAGTAACTAGGGATGACGAAACCCGACTTTTTTACGACCCGGGTACCCGTCCACATTACCCGCGGGTTACCCGGGTAGTAACACAAAAAAATCGTGTGGGGTGTCTAATAAACTGTGAAGAAATGCGCTCATCAATTATAGTAATATCTCGGACGACGTAATGCTGTTCTATAAACAATGACGTGCCGATGTTAGTAGTATTTCATAATCACGAAAGAGGAACAGCAGCGGGCCATTAAGATAACACTCACGCATCTGCTTTATATCTTGACACAGTCAAGTCAAGGTCACGACTCACGATGATGCGTTGGCGCGGGGCGTGGATGGGGGGGGGGGGACTGGAGCCCGAATTAGAGTAAACAAGATAAGGAAAGGTTTATCACCATGGGTGATAGCTTTTACGGTAAGTTTTGACTTCTAGCAGATTGAAAACATAAGTGATGTTGTGGTAATTATTTACGCGGTATAATCTCTGGAAGATCGCACGAGTGTTTAGGCAGGAGGGGTGGGCGGGTGGGGGGGCATACTCAGCACACTGCACAAGTCGGCGGCATGAACAAAGGACATTTATAATTCAAAACAAAAACGCCGCCAAGCACAAAAGATATGAGAAAGCGCATGTTTACATTAGCCTTCCGCCTACAATGTGACACCTCAATTCAGGAACCGGGTTTTACGGGTAAACGGGTAGTGGAAACACGTACCCGTCGTCTTCCCTAGTAGTAACTAACATACCTACTGAAAGTGATTTTAAGCATGTTTCAACCCACGTTTTTGCCCAGAAAGGATGGTCTCACCTCAACCAAATTTAATATATGTTATCAGGTACCCAAACCCCCCCGATTAAGAGAGTTTTTAACTTCATGTCACATCCCGTGTTGCCTGTGCGATGCCTCGAAAACGGCCCAACTCTGCTTACAGTATAAGGTGCCTTGAGTGTTCTAGCGCACACTTGCTTGGCAGCGGTGCACTAGCGTGCACCTAAATAACTGATCTAGGCCTAAAACTGTAGATAGTGGTAGTAGTAGGCCTAGTAGTATCACTTTTTATTTAGCAAATTGCTATTTTTACAATACATTTCACAATACATTTCAGTTTCACAATATGGCCTATAATATATTCAATTTCATGTATATATAATGCAATTCCCTATACAATCTTCATAGGCATCTTTATAACTTCACATTACGTCATTGTACCGTAATCATAGACATTGTACTATTATTATCCCGAGGTGTAACATGTAAGTTCTTAAAAGTTGATTCCTAATCCTAGTACAAAAGTATTGGTATAAATTAGAGGTGGTCGCGTGGCGTGCCGTCACACGTGAGTCACGACTTTTCTCATGATTGTGCGTGAACGTGTTACGTGAGTGCTGAATAGGTACCGTGAATTTGCGTGATAATATAACAGTCACGCGTGTATCGTGACTCACGTAACCATGCGTGACACTAAATGCTCTAGCGCGGAACGAGCCCTTCAAATCCGCGAGGCCAGGCCACCCTCCTCTTAAGTCGCACCCTGCCCTAAAATAAAGCCATGCATACGCGGATGAGAGAGTAATAAACCAACAATCTCTTAAATGTATTGTCTGACAATCACTTTTATTCATCTCTAGTTATTTATTTGCTCACCACTCTCTCGAGAGGAGCAAGTGACAATGCGAACATGACCAGGTAGGTGGCGAATGGCGATCGGGTGTTCCTCAAAATACCAACAATTGAGTAATCATGATTGCGCGTGAGTGCTTGAAAAATCTATTTGTCGTGCGTGAGCGAGTATAGCTAGGCCTACTTGAGAAATATTACGTGATCATGAGTGAGTTAAAAATATAAATTATGTTATTCGTGACTTTGCGTGATCACTGATCAGAAAATGAGTTTACGTTACGTGATGTGACGTGAGTGAAAAATTGATCACGCGACCACCTCTAGTATAAATGCAAAAAATAAAATATGTACGTATAGGCCCTACATATTGAACGTTGGCCTATCTGCAGATAAATAATACAGATGTACATGATAATTTGATACAACAGTAAATTACTGTATAAAAAACATACACAGGTACGGTATTGTTACGTATAGGGTAAGGGAACTAGTTCTGGATCGGGGTTGAGTTGTGGATCAAAATCTTTGGGCTTGTGTAAGTTCTACATGTAATGTACTAGTTGCACTGTCAGTATATTTTTCTGATGAATTGATCCAAGGAGCATTGGAATTGCACACTGTCATCACCAGGTTGAGTCACTTGTCAACTTAAGTAGAAATAGTCAACAATGCTATCAAAATGGTTGCCGTTTGCAACAGACGCAATTGATATACACATGCATTTATCATTGTAATATTTCATCAGTTATTAGCACAGCTTTCAAACTTTGTCAGAATTTTTATTATTAGTTTTGCTAAAAATTGACTATAATAGGTTTACTGTACAACTACTCAAAGCACCCTTGCGGGTGTCTACAAATAAGAGGTTTTTGTCCGTTTTTTAGATCGTAACACCATGTTAAATGAATAGGACATATGCAGCAAGCCTAATAGTGTTTAAAAACCAAGTTAAAAGTAATTTAGGCACACTTATTTTTAGAGCTTGTCTTAACAGATGCAAATCTAAAAAAAAAAAAAAAAAAATGTTTTGGTCTAGCCTAATTTTTTTAATATTTTTTTCAAAATTTTGAATTTGATATAAATTTGTGTTTAGAATATTTGGCTTATAAAATTTATACTCAGGTGTTAGCTCTTGTCTTTGTCTTTAAATTTTGTATTGAAAAAAAATTGTGGTTAGCATAATTGCTGCAAATAATTCACAATTACAATTTTGATCCACAACTAATCCGGGGACTGATTGTGGATCAATGCTGATACCGGGCGTCCAGAATCAAATTTGTCAGGTGCGGCTGCATCACTACTTATGAAACATATCAATGAACCCCTGATATCAATTTGAAAAGTTTTAGGCTGATGATCCACAACTGATACCCAGGTATCAGTTCTGGATCAAAGCACTACTTTTTTTAATTGGCTCATTTTAGTACCTTCGTAAACTTTTTTTAAATTTTTTCTTTTGCAAACATTGTCGGAAAGTTAATCAATAAGAATATAGTATGTGGGAGTAACAAAAAAAAAATCCTGATACTCAAAATTGTAATATTGCTTAACCCGATCCAGAACTAGTTCCCTTACCCTATAGTGCTATGCTCATTGTGATTCCTAATGATTATAATGTACCAATAATCTTTGAATAGGCCTAATAATAAATAAAATAAATACCTAAACTTAGCAAACATTTTGTACCTTACGGTAGTATCACTTCTTAGTCTACTACGCGTACAAGGGGAAAAGTTAACGACCTACTTCTCTAGGTGCTCAAGATAGCAATGTGAGTCCAGGCTAAATTGATATCCTGTTAGATATAACTAAAATAGGTGATGCCATGGTTGTGATCTTAGTAGTCAAGTGCAATCCAATCGTTAATAATTGAAAATAATTCAAAGAATTAAATTAATTGGTACTACACACATTACGGGACCATGTATTTGTATGTTATTGTTTATTACTTTCAGGTAAAGGTAGTACACTTGCCGGAGCGATCTGGCTTGATCAGGGCGAGGCTGGCAGGTGCCAAGGTGGCCAAGGCACAGGTTATCATCTTCCTCGACTCTCATACGGAAGCAAATGTCAACTGGCTGCCTCCGCTTCTAGGTAACTAGTACCGTAATTCATTGTATGGTACTATTGCTTCAAGTCCTATATTTAAACTTTTTTTGTCCTATGCCGGAAGCTTGATTCTTCAATCATTTTTCTTCCTAGCTATCCAATAAATATGTGTTTCCTTCTCTGGCTCGCTCAGGTTATTTGGCAGGGCATCAATTTCAGATTTAAGTGCGGCGCAGTTGAGTATGTGAGCTCTTTCCTGAAAACCCGATGTACATAGTTTGCAGGTTGCTGGTTCCGTTGTGATTTGAAATCTACTCGGGTGGTGCTGCACGACGTCGTGTCCTGTGGCCAGCCGGAACTGCGCTGTTGCCACCTTTCTTGTCCAGGATTTGTCTGGCCCTTTGAGGACCTTGTCCTGCCATGGTTTGTGATACATCTTGACCTCTTGAAGTCTTCCATAGGATGTCTTGAGGCCCTCCTTGGCAAGGTTTTTGGCAGAGTTGTAGGAGATACTCGCCGTGTCAGGGGCCTACTTCTTCGAGCCCAACTTCGCTAGCGCATCGGCCTTCTCGTTGCCCAGGATGGCGCAGTGGCTGGGTACCCATTGAATTTTTAGCACTTTTCCATGCATCACATTCTTGATTGTGGATGTTAAATAAAAACTTAAAACTTGGATGAATGAATCCAAATTATGCTTTCCATCAAATGTAGCAATGCTACAATTGATAACGCTACAGAAGATATGTTTTCCGCTACATGTTTGCGACCAAGATTTTCAGAACTTTCACGCTCGACATCAAGTTGAGATAAATTTGGTTGTATATCAGTCCAATAGCTAAATATTGTCTAAACCGTATAATTTCTCCGCTCATGTTCATCTTTTACCAGTTATTTTCATCACGTGGCAATCTCTAAGTAGGTAGACTACTACCTACCTCCTTCAGAAATACCCTCACCTATGTCACTTGATGGGTAGAGACCTATACGTACTAAAGTCCACTCGACGCTTAGTTGATAGCAAGGAGGCAGTGTGCGGTACACACCACCATGCATGGCCTCTTGCTCACAACTAAGCCAGATATGGACTTGAGCAACTATACTAGTACTAGGTATTCATGTTTGTTTGGTTTTATTAATTATAAACATGTTTCATAAATTGATTTGTTGCTATAGATTGATCAAGTAGGCCTACAGTGCAAAGTGCATTTAAGTATATAAGTAGTAGTGGAGAAAATGAATTTAAAATGCATTTATCATGTAGGACAGGGAGTTGACCTGCTGTTTGAGTTAGTAATCATTTGAATAGGTCATTACTCATTACTCATCATTACTGTACTCAGTGTACTGAGTTCCATAAAGTGTGGACTATCCCACTACACGCACTTTTAATTACACTTTACTAAAAGTTAAAATTGTCGTCCCTTGCAATATGAATTGAAGTAGGCCTATTGATTGAGTTTCCATGGTTTAATTTAGTTTAAAACTGTTAGTAGGTTACTTCTATTATTGTATGTCCTAAGGATGTACAATTCCTTTGCATTGAACCCATTATTGTGACTTCCTGTTCCACAACACATTCATTAATTAAATGTGTCACAAGGATAGCAGAAAATAGCATAGCTTAAAACACACTTTGTAACTCCCAATCTTAGTTATAATGTTAAAAAAATATATTTAACCGAGGTAGTCGCGCCCCTGTTTTGTAACGTTTATTAGTCGCGCCCGGTCCTTTAGACCGCATTATTTATTATGGGCTAATAACGTTAGGATGATGTTTTGATTACCAAGTGTTATCTTTTCTCTCGTCAAGATCATCTTTGACAGGCACTGGAGTGTTGTCAGGGGCAACACTTCGGACAACAACAGACGACTCGAAGATGCCACATGGTGGTTTACTAACCTTTTGTACTCTACTAATTTAATCTTTACTCCAATCGTATTCAGTTAGCTGTAGTAAGTTATCGTGTTTGATTACTTGTTTAATATATTTCTATTTTGAACTATCATGTGTTGTAAACTCGTACGTTATTTATCCTGACCCACCGACAACTGCATCAACCCCGAGGCCAAACCCGTGGCTATTGCTCGAATCCTTGCCCAACCAAACTCATAAACGGAGTAAGGAAAGGTAAGAGATTACATATCAGAAGTGGGATTTGGGAAAGGATGATTGATTTATTCGGACATTATCGTATCGTATGAAGTGGTTTTGGGAAAGAAATTCGTTTTCCTAAATGAAAAATAAGAGTTTTGGTGGACTTGTAAAACCCAAAATTTTTTGCAATCGGGCCTGGAACCGGCATTTTCTTATGTTGTTTTGTTTGTCACACATGATTTTTGAACTTCGACTTTTATCGATCTGTTTCTGATCGATTTACCGAGGGGCTAAAGCAACCGTAAACTTGTTATGAATTTTGTGTTTTTGTTTTAACGATTGACATTTGACATTTCTCGTCGATTTTAAGTGCTATCAAACATTTGTTGCGACTTTATTGTACGTATATATCGCTTTTTGCCTACTTAGGCCTACTATCGAAGTTGGGGATTGAACATTGTGTAGTTTTTGGACAAAGTATTGTATGTAAACCTGTCGCCACTAAATCGAAATGCCTACCGGTACCACTAAACGTCGCGGAAACAGTGGGAAAGGCAGAAATGTAAAGTTGACAGTCGACAACCAGATCCGCCTTGTCCTGCAACATCGAGTGCCAAACATGACGTGACAGACCTTCGGATCTTCACGTTATGATGGACATCCTTATGGAGGAAAATCGTCGTCGTGATGCTACATTCGCGAGCATGGTGGCAAGTATGAATGTTGGAGCGGAACAATGTTTGTAGAATGCCAGATCTTTCTACCGCTATAACGATTTTTGATGGAGAATCCCAGTCACCAGCAGGGGAGTGGTTGCGATCGCTAGAGGCTACAAGTGCCTTGTATCACTGGCCAGACAGTGTTAAGTTGGAAACTGCTCGATCACACTTGACAGGGGCTGCCGAGAAGGGTTTTCTTAACAGATATGAATCGATTACGAACTGGGAATTGTTCAGAGAATCTTTCAGAGCTGCATTTATCGGAAAAGTGAGCCTTCCTGAACGCTGGCAGAGAATGACAAGCAGAGAACAACAACCTGGGGAAAGTGTTTTACGTTTTACTTCCACCAAAAGGTACGTCTATGCAAGGAATAAATCTCGATTTTAGTGATATGAAGAATCAGATGATTATCGGTATGCTGTCACGATCATTAAGCAACGCTCTTAAAATTTCGCCATCATAAAACTGAAGAAGAGATTTAAGAGACATCGCTGACTTTGAAGAAGTTGATAAGGGAAGGGCTCCCCGAGCTCCCATCCAAGAAAAAGGGATATGATTACCGGAAGTCATTTGGTACAAACTTCCAAGACACATCGTCATATCGTCCCCGTCGTTTCCACGACATAATCGCCTGCAAATGCGCCCGGCATGAAGCAGAATTTTCAGCATTTGTACCAACAAGTGTTAGAAACGAAGATCACCGACAAGCTTTTGATAAAACTATTTACCGACACTAATGTTACAATTGTTACCGGCAGGGACACTTATCTCGAGACTGTCCAGATCCACAACGTCCACGCAAACTTGTATGTGCAAGAACGAAGGCCACACACAAAGGTATTGTCCTACAGCCCAACCCATCGAGCAACAATACAATATCTTTAGTAAAGAACTGCCAGGGTGTAAGTCCGTTAAAATACCTACGAACTGCACTTGTGAATGATGTGGTTGTGCGTGCAATGATCGATCCAGGTAGTTCGAGTTGCATCAAAGCAAGCTAGCGCAGCTGTGAAGTGTGGCTTGACACCGTCCAAGTCTAACTGTGTTTTAACCGGATTTGGCAACATAAACACTAATGCAATCGGTCAGACGTTGGCTAAAATCGAAATTGACAGCGTAATTACTGAGAAGTTTGTGTTTAATCGTCCGGACCAAGCTCAATCGGTGGAAATGCTTATAGGACGAACGTGGACTGAACTTCCTCAAGTCAACTTCGCAAAATGTAATGATCGCTTTGTAATTACAAACAGCGCATCCCACCTGATTAGCAACTAACAACTTACCAACCCGAAGTGAAGACAAGCTCATCGAAGTAACGGTCAAAAGAAAACGTGGATTTACCTAAGAATTCAGTAAATTTTGTACAAGTTCAAGCCAGTTCTGTAAACGATGAACTGTTCATGGGGTTTCTGACAACAATGGGGAAAGGCGCCAACTTTTCAAATTCGACGAAGGAATGACAGACTTACCTGTAATAAATGATTCAACCAAAGGATCAACATTTAAGAGTGGAGATCGCATCGCACGAGGAGTCACGGTTGAAAATATCGCCCAAATAAAACATGATATAAAACCGCAAGCAATAACCATTGATGACGTTAAAAACTGATGAAAAGTCACCATAAAAACAGAAACGTCAACTTCTCGATCTCATCAAAGAAGACCGTCATTGTTTAGCCCTAACAATATCAGAACTTGGGTGCACTGATCTCATTGAGATGAAGATACAAGAAAAAAGATGCAAGCAAACCTGTAACAAGTCGGCCGTACAAAAAAAAACACAGTGAGCAAAAGAAAATCGGAGGGAAATTGTTAAGGAATTAAAGGATAACGGCATCGTCACAGAAACAAGATCTCCTTACGCCAGTCCTGTTCTTCTAGTAAAGAAGAAAACCGGCGAAGAACGAATGGTCGTCGATTATCGTAAATTAATCAACAAAAAGGTACGCGATCATTTTCCACTTCCAAATATCGATGATCATGTGCAAGTCCTTCTTCAACGAGGAAACACCAATCTCTGCAACAATACAAATTTGTGTATCAACGAATCGACGTACAAAACCTCATGTGAGCTGCTTCCCAGATACACACCACGGACGCAGCGAGACATTGTAATGAGAAGTCCACCTGCAAACATACCGGTAAAAATACGAAGGGGCAGCGAAATTCCGCGGACCACTTGTCGTCTCAGATGTGCTACCAGGTGACACTTATCGCGTCAGGGCAGCTGAAGGAGAGTGGAAAAAGATTCTACGCCACAACTGCCCACGTCTCACAGCTAAAGCAATGGAAGGGTCACTCCGAAACTTCTGACGATGATTGGACAATGAAATCGAGGACGATTAATTTACAGGATGGCCGAGTGTTATCGTTCTCTCGTCAAAGATCATCTTTGACAGGGACTGGAGTGTTGTCATGGGCAACACTTCGGACAACAACAGACGACCGAAGATGCCAACATGGTGGTACTAACCGTTGTTACTCTACTAATTTTAAACTTTACTCCAATCGTATTCACGTTAGCTGTATGTAAGTTATCGTTTTTGATTTACTTGTTTTAAAATATTCTATTTTGAACTATCATGTGTGGGAACTCGTACGTTATTTATCCTGGGCCACCGACAACCCGCATCAACCACCGAGGCCAAACCGTGGCTATTGCTCGAATCCTTGCCCAACCAAACTCATCACCGGAGTAAGGAAAGGTAAGAGATTACACAATATATAAGATAATTTATCATATTTGTGACAGCATACATGGTTATATTAATCAATTATCAATCAATAATCAATAAATAATCAATCAAACACAAAATGTTGCAAACCAACAAAAAAATATAAAAATATGTTTTGAAACACCCTGTAGTTTGAATTATTAGTAAACCAAGACAGTAATATTATGCCAACACTGTATGTTGAAGAATAATCAACCTACAATAACAAAATACATGTCTCATCATAGTGATTGAGAGTATGCATATTTTTGCCTCCCTTAGTAGTCGCGCAGCGGTCGAAAAGACCAAGCAACCGAACAGGACCTCTTAAGTTCTGCAGAACACTGAATCGCGTATTGCACACTGGCTTCACAAATCTATTTTGGGAAGGTAGGCGGAACTAGACAAGCCACGCATGCGCGCTGTACAAATACCAACTGTTGAAAAAAAAAGTCGGTCTAAAAGACCACACGCGACTACTCTCGGGTTAAAAGATAACAGGAAATATCAACATTAGGTCTATACTATATCAATCATTAGCAAAACTATCAAACAAACTATGATGTTAGTGTTTGTGGTTGGGGAAAGGAGAGAGGAGACCAACAGTTACCATGTAGGTAGCTGCTTGAGACTAGAGAACCTGGATCTTATTAACTACGTTAATAGAGAAGCGCATTTGGATGTTCGTGTGTTAAACATTTCTGGGACTCACCGCCCTAGAAATGTAGCGTTCTCACCGTCCAAAAGTGTGTAACTGGATGTAGTCAAGTTCACGCCAAGCAATTTAATATATTCCAATAGTTTGCCTGAGGCATGAACCTACGCCTAATAATGATAATATCTAATATAAAAATGTAAATATATTATAACATCCATTGTCAACGAATAATACCTTACTTATCTGCAAATTTGTATATTCAACATTGTACTTTGTTTGGTCCTTGAGTTGATCATGGAGTTGATTACCGACGATAAACCGGGGAAACTTCTTTATCGACTCTGGTTGCCATGGTTACCAAGACCTTGGGCTCACTGCCTTTGCTAGGATTTTGATAGGAATTATCAAGGAACCAATGGATTACCCAGGCGGTGAGCCCTAATAAATGTCTAAACGCGCTACGTATCTAGAAGATAAAGCGGCGTTACTTGAGACGAGGTTCACATATATTTATTAACAATTAACAATTCACAATTCACATAAATGTTGAACGTTTCGGCCTACGTGGCCTTGGTCACCGACCGTTGGAGAAGAACTAATAACTAACAAACAAACAAACAAACAAAAACTAACATATTTTAAACATTATTTACAATTATATTACAATATAAGGCGCTGTTGGGGTGAGTAGGTGGCGGTGTGCAGGTGGGATGTCTACCTCAGATTGAGGTTAGGCTTTTGGCGCGAGCTGGTGATGATTTGGTGCGCCAATTCCCATTGTCTCAGGTGTTCCTCATTGCATGATGGGGGCAATGACTTCACTACCCTTGTGGTGTAACAATTGTCAAAGTCACTGTTGTGGGTGCCTGCGTGTTGGGGCACCGGTTTCAGGTCTAGTTTTTTGATAGTGTCCTGTCTGTGCCCATTCATTCTCGTGCTCAGAGAGTTAGTGGTGAGGCCTATGTACTCGGCTGGGCATAGCTGGCACTGTAGTTGGTATATCAGGTTGGTAGTGGCACAGCTGTTGTGTTGCTTGATGGGGTAGGTCTTTCCGGTAGCTCGAGCGGTGAATGTAGTGTTGGAGGGGTGAATGGTGCAAGTTTTGCAACAGGGTCTCTTACAAGGGTGTGAACCCTGTGGTTGGAGTGGCTTCTCCATTTTCCTTGCGGGGCTGTGCCTCACAATGTAGTCGCTGATGTTGCGAGGACGCCGGAAGTACACACGAGGTAGGTTTAGAGCCAAATCATTGGTGAGGGCCGATGATTTCAGGATGTGCGCCCCTCTTTTCATAATTCCGTTAAGTACCTGTAGACCTGGGTGCCACTGTGTGACTAGTGGGATGATTTGGTTGCTCGGTGGAGTGCGTGGAACGCTCGGACGGTGGATGCGTTCTAGGACTTTTTGGCGAATTATTATTATTATTATTAGTTGTGATAGAATGCCTATTGGCTAGGTTAGTGTGTGTAATACTGATTGGGGAAAGAAAAAAGGAGACCAACAGCTCACCTTAAACGAGATAGGCAGTTGCGTGAAACTGGCTGGTTAACAAATATATGTACAAAACAGATACACAATGTCGTACATTTCGGCCAACGTGGCCAACTAAATTTAAAGTTATTTTCAATATATTACAAGGCACTAGGTAGTTCATCCTGGTTCTCAGGAAATTTGTTGTTAGGCCTATGTACTTGGCTGCACATAGCTGGCACTGTAGTTGGTAGATCAGGTTGGTTGTGGTGCAGTTTAAACCATCAAACCGAAGACGAATGTTTGGCTCGCTTGTCAGGCCCCAAGTGAACTACGCGACTGTTATTTGGAATCCTAACTTCTCTCACGTAACCAATTCCAATCGCGTGGAATCTGTGCAGCACAGATTGATGAAATTAATGTGCCTACCATAGATCTGATTACTACAAGTTTTGCATGGACATAAAGTTGCCTAGTCTTAAAACCAGGCGACAATATACCGATCTCATTTTTCTGTACAATATTCTTCACAACTATTATGACTCCAATCTATTACTTGATATCAACTTAACTTCTGAGTACCAGGCAAGATCACCCGTAGTCATGATGTTTTTATGGTTCCTCGAAGCCGAATAAATGTTCACAAATTTTCTTGTCTTATTAACCGATTACAGTATGTACATACAACACTGTTGTAGACCAGGGAGTTGATATCCACAATATGACTTTGAGTGCTTTCAAAAAGTATTTATGTAATCTTTCAAATGAAATGACCCTCCTTCTGAGAGTTAGATAACCCATGTTTTTTTCTTTTTCTTCTCATTGTTACATGTATTCATTGTAACTTAATTCTATTTTTTACTCGATTTATCTTAGTAGTATGTATAACTCTGTTCTCTATCTGCTGATGCATAAAATATTCTCTATTGTGTTATGTTAGCTTGTTTTTGTTTCTTTCTGTATTATTTTTTTTGGATTTTATGTGTGTATCTTCAATATATTATATATTGCACTTGTGGGATCTCAATCCTGTTGCAAATAAAGATCTAATAATAATAGTTGTTGTGTTGCCTGATAGAGTTATTCCAGTCGCTCGAGCAGTAGGCCTAAATGTTAAAGTGTTGCAAAACCTGCAAAATTCCCCCCCCCCCCCCCCTCCCCCCTTCAACATTTACTGTTTGAGCAAGGGAATTACATACCCCATCAGACAACTCATGTGATCGATACGATGGCAAACTAAAAAATCGACCTATCGAGGTATTGCGAGTTTCCCGGGAGTTTGGTGCCGGATCCAATCCTTTTTTTTGAATACTTCGAATTTTACGATTTCGGATTTGACCAACGAATCGAATTCGAATAGGTACTAAAAAATTCAATTCGCATTCAATAATTTTGAAGCTTTCCACACCCCTAATATGCGCAATGAGGCCAATTTTAAGCATCGGACATAAAAATTAGCACACTATGTAAAATATTTACGCCCCATTATTCCTGCGGTTCTGTTGCCGCAAATCCCGTAATACCGGCGGCGGCAGTTTACCCGCACTAAACTGACATTTTCAATGTTTCATCATTATCATTATTCATCGCCGTTTCCTGCTTCTGGCAGGGTCAGCTTGGGTTTAGCAAAAAAATTTTTCACTTCTTTCTACCCTCCCACAATCGTATCTCTTCCACATCTTCCAGCTTTCTCCTCTTGCCTCCAAGTCTCCTGCTACGATGTCCCTTCCATCCTTCCTTGGTCTACCCCGTCTTCTTTTTCCCTTTCTTCAATCCTTCTTTCATACATTTTTTTGGGCATCCTATTTTCCCCATTCTTTTCATATGTCCAATACCATCTCAACCTTGTCCTTCCTATTCTTCACTTAACTAAAACCTAGCATTTCTTAATGCCCTGTTTCTTTTTCTATCTCTTCTCGTCTTGCCCGGGTGGTCCTCAGGAATCTCATCTCTGCCGCCTTTGTTATCTGACTCTCCTCTCGATCTCCCATTGTCCGGGGTTTTCTGCTGCATATGTAAGGATTAATGTTTGTTTAATTTACTAACGGTTAACCTTAAGACAAATTTTAGCAACCTCTACCCAGACCACTAAACGTTTAAACGTTTAACCTTCCCATCCCTAATTCTAATTCTGATCTTTTTCAGATCCGATTGCCCAGGACTACCGGAACTTGTGCCCGCCCATTCATTGATGTGGTTTTGCGTTTGAAACTTCGAGTACCGTGCTCAAGACGAGGGAGCGAGAGGAGCTTTTGACTGGGAGTTTCTACTACAAGCGACTCCCCTCTCCTCAAAAGAAGGTGAATCTTACATTACCTTACCGGTACGAGAATGATGTACTGGTACATAGAGATAAAAACAGAATTGTCTATAAAATGTCAGTTCCTGAGCAATTTCATGAATTATGTGTTAGGCCTAAACCAGGATTAAAAAATTACATGAGATTTTTCCCCAGTTAAGTTTTAACTTGTGTTTCATAACAACCAAATGTTCCTATGTCAAAATTTTGTTTCTTTTGCTTACAAATCTAATCCAAGTAAACTTAGTCATAGGTTCCCATCCATCTCAATAAGCCGGTATTTAATATTCATATTTCATAACATCAACAAGGTAAGATGGAGGAGGTAGAGGTTTTTGCTGTTTTTGATGATTTCGTGGCGGGTCAGAGTATTTAGAAGGTGAAGAGACCGGCATGAAAATAAGCGACAGAAGAAGGGAAGGGTTTTTCTATGCCAGAAGAAGGAGATTTCAAGGGAAAATATCAGATTGGGAGAAGAAACCCTGGAAAATGGTGGAGGGGTTTGGATACCGGTTTCCTAGGAAGTGAAATAATGGCCCAAATGGGAAGATAAAAAGGAAATTACCAACCCGATACAAAAGGCCCCGTAACTCTACCAGGCTAAAAAAAGGGCCCTTTTTTGCGAGCGCCCGTCTACCCCTCGCGGTATGCAAAACTAGAACGGGAGGGAAATAGTTCTTGGACTTGGACCTCGATGGCAAATAGGGCCTAAAAAGGGGTGCATTGGGGGGGATTAAGGTACAACTAAGCTTTCAGGACGTATTGGCTAGCGGGCGCTCGAAGTCTAGAAGGTCAAAAAGGTTTCAGCCGCTTTTGAGAGCTTGCAGGTCTAAAAGGTCAACGGTTTCAGGCCGCTTTTTTAGAGCTTGCCCGGTCTCGACGTTCAAGAGGGGGATTTTTTTTGGGGGGGACATTTCAATCAAAGTAAGAGGAAGATGTAGTTTAGGTGTATATTGTACATTTACTTTCAGAAATGGTGGTGTGAGCAGTTGGCGGCTAACAAACCACAAGCACTACTGACTTAGCCCTGGGCTGGGGTTATATACCCACCAGCCTCTCCCGTAGCAACCAAACAACGGGGGTTAAAATCAGGACAGCCCCGAGGAGGGGGTGACTGCATGACGTAAGTGAGGTTGGTGGAGAGGGGAGGCTGGCGACAAACAAGCTACAGACTCATAGAACAGAATCAGATACATAGAAAAACATATCCCGAAAATAAACTTATAAATAAAATGTCTTTCTTGTCTATTGCTTAATATTATAATTGTTGGTATTTACATAGTGATCACAGAGTCTGAGAGTTTGATTCTCGGCCCGGAGTTTGCCCCCGCGGTAATTAAAAGACATGCCAAAATAAAAATGAAATCACTTATTATTAGTAAATTTTAGTATACATTACATATTGTAACGTGCAGTGAAGTGGGGTCACAACAGGCCTGTGTGGGATTTTGGGAATCCCCTACAGTGCAAGATGACACTATACAAGACTTTATACAATCTCACATAGCGGCAGAAACCTGGACTATGAGTGACAGGAAGGAAGCCAAATACAGGCGGCAGAGATGAGATTCCTGAGGAGCACAGTGGGCAATACAAGAAGAGATAGAATTAGAAATACGAACACAGAGAGATGCTTGGGTGGAGAAGTTAGGTGACAGGATGGAAGGGACACGCTGAGATGGTTTGGCAAAAACGAATGACGGAGAGAGGATTCCCAGGAGAATATATGAGAAAAGGATTGAAGGAAGAAGAAGATGGGGGAGACCAAGGAAGAGATGAAAGGGGGACCATAGCAAGAGAACCTACATACTAGAGGAGAGAGCTGGGAGGATTAGCAGAGACACGATTGTGGGAGGATAGAAAGAAGTGGAAGAATTTGGTTTTGCGAAACCCAAGCTGACCCTCCCAGAAGTAGGAAACGGCAATGAATAATGATGATGATTATTTCATAATAATATTGATTGTAGGATTGCGTCACTGAAAATAGTTCTGTCAATGTTATGATAATTGATAGGTACTACTTTCCAAGTTCCTTTTAAAGTTTTAATGCAGTTTCATGCATCTAGAATATGTAACATGTTTTAAAATTCTTTTAATGTTTAATATTTAATACTATCCAGAAATTAAAAAATCCATCCCGATCGGGGTTAAGTTTATGGTTAATGTTGTTAAGGGTACGTACTAAGTGAGAATGACAAATAATGCTGTTGCTTGTGGGTCTGTGCTTACAGATTTGAAGGGAAATCCGACTGAACCATTCAGAGTCCTGTTTTTGGGAGGGGGGCGTTCGCCCTTAGCTCCAAATTCTTCTGGAGTTGGGAGGATACGATGAAGGCCTAGACACTGGGGCGGAGAGCAGTAGAACTGTCTTTCAAGCAAGTTTTCCCTACCTTTATTTTATTATCCATATATGTATGATTGGAGAAGGTTTGACAGGTTGGGAAAGCAAAGAGAACATAAATCCCAGCCTGAAGGGCTGGGGACGACAAACTTTTCACCTGCTGATGACAACTGCAGCTAATTTCAAGTTGTTACCTTAATCCCGACGCGTTTTGTCCCTCTGGGACTCATCAGGCAGATGGTGTCCACTAAAAATCAGCTAAATACATGCAAACAAAACTCACAACACATAACCAAACCTGTGTAGGGCCACGCAAGAAGTAAATTCTGCATGCATGTTATCATCAGCAAGGTTACTTCCACACCATTCATACAGAGCCACACCGTCATCACAACCAGTAAGGGGGCTTCCCTCCCAACTCTAGTGCTCGGGAGGGCAAAACATCCATGCTCACCCTGGATTCGAACCAGGACCCTTGGCAACAAAAGAAAAGCTGCCCCTTCTGTTGTT
Source organism: Sweltsa coloradensis (assembly GCA_024449915.1). Taxonomy (NCBI): domain Eukaryota; kingdom Metazoa; phylum Arthropoda; class Insecta; order Plecoptera; family Chloroperlidae; genus Sweltsa; species Sweltsa coloradensis. The sequence goes on along the minus strand of JAMZAV010007025.1, from coordinate 6,269 downwards.
ACTTGGCCAGGGTGCCTCTTCATTCATACTTAGAGAAAGGGTTAGAGATAGGAAGGGTGGAAAGTCACACAACAGCACAAACCCGTGAGGGGCTTTCCTCCTAGACTCTGGTGCTTGGGCGACAAAACTTGGTTCAAATCCAGGTTTAAAACATGGTTGTTTGTCGCCCAAGCACCAGAGTCTAGGAGGGAAGCTCCCTCACTGGTTGTGCTGTTGTGGGGACTTTCCACCCTTCCTATCTCTAACCCTTTCTCTAAGTATGAATGAAGAGGCACCCCGGCCGAGTAACAACAGAAGGGGCAGCTTTTCTCTGTTGCCAAGGGGCCTGGTTCGAATCCAGGGTGAGTCATGGATGTTTGTCTCCCGAGCACTAGAGTTGGGAGGGAGCCCCCTTACTGGTTGTGCTGACGGTGTGGCTCTGTATGAATGGTGTGTGAAGTAACCTTGCCCCGATGATAACATGCATGCAGAATTTTCTTCTTGCGTGGCCCTACCACAGGTTTGGTTATGTGTTGTGAGTTTTGTTTGCATGTAGAGTTTGCTGATTTTTAGTGGCCACCATCTGCCTGACGAGTCCCAGAAGGACGAAACGCGTTTAGAATTAAGGTGACAACTTTAAATTAGCTGCAGTTGTCATCAGCAGGTGAAAAGTTTGGTCGCTCCCAGCCCTTCAGGCTGGGATTTATGTTCTCTTTGCTTTCCCAACTTGTCAACCCTTCTCCAATCTAACTAGCAGATAGGCATTTTTCACCAGCCAAGCCTTTCCTACACACACAAGAGAATTGAGATCTAAAAGAAGGGTCAAGCTTATAGACCCTCCTACTTTGTTCATGTAGTGATGACATCGGGTACCGGTTCCAAACCGGTTCTATAGAGACCTGGTTCCGACTTTTCAAACCGGTTCCATTTTTTCAAGTTCTACTGTACAACAGTGAACTTCACAAGCATGTTTTCCCGCACAAATGGAAATTATACACACCGTTTGTTGTATGGTTTATTTCCTCGGAGCCCGTGGTGACGTGGCCGGCTATCACTCCTTCCGTGCCAGCTAATTATGAAGGTTTCTTTCTACCAGCCTTGACGCTCGAGACTGCTAGATGAAACGTGACTGTCGGCAGTCGTACGTAACAAAGCGCAGGCGCTGAAGCCTGCTCGCTCCCGGTCTTACAGTTGCTTCCAAAAAACACGCACGTAAGGCTGATACATTGAACAAAAATTGACCTTTAAAAACCGGTTCCAAACCGGTTCTGAGGTGGAGCAACCGGTTTGAACTTTTGGGACCCAATGTCATCACTAGTTCAATGTGAATAAAACTACCACCCAATGACTGCATCCTTGCCGAGCTTGTAAAAATTGAATTTTCAAATATATACATATATATAATATATTTCAAATATAATTGTTTTTACAGTGGAACCTTGCTCCAACGATTTTTAAGGGACTGAGTAAAAAAATTTTGCAGGCAGGAAATCGGTCCATCGAGGATCACACAAAAATTGAAATGTAACAGTACGCAGTCTATTTTATTGGTGTAGCATAGTAAGTACGTCTCTGCGTAGGTCCTGAGTTCCGTGTGATGACGCAAAGCGCGACACGTCAGTCTAACCTACACGGAGAGCTGTAGAGATAGCACTTTCCCGCTCCTTGTCTCACTATACGCCTTCTGCGCAGTGCGCCTGCGCCGCGTCAGTCTGGTAGACAGAGCTATCAAGACAGGCTCGCTCCTCTCTCTCACTCCACGCCTGCTGCAGTGCTCCTGCGCCTTGGACTAGCAAGTCAGCTGGCTCGTGAGGCGAGGCCGGCCGGCCCGGCTTGGTCGATGCACTCGGGCGGGAGTCGAGCGCGTAATATTTTACGTAAATGTTCCGTTTTTCTTTCTGTTTTTTCGAGAGTCGTTGCAGCGGAGTAATAACTAATGCAATTTTGATCAGGGGACTTACAAATTCATCGTTCTAGGCGGGAAATGGTTATTTTTGGCGCTTTTAAAAGACGTCAAGCGGGAAAATTTAACATTGGTTTAAATGGGAAAAAGAAGGGACTTAGTGAAATCGTCGTTGGGGACGGGAAATCGTTGCAGCCATGATCTTTGGACCCAAGTTTCACTGTAATCAGTTCTCCGAAAAGAAATGATTGGATATTGCCTAACGTCTCATATTAATGCACTATGCCTATTCGAGCCGATGAGTGATGATAGATGAGGATGAAGTGTGAACAGAAAGGAGGAGGGGAATCCCGGTACCGGCACGTAGCCTACTCCTTTCGAAAAGTACCAAGGGGACCAACGGCTTAATGTCCCATCCGAAAGGACGGTGTAACCTTGACAGTCATATAGGTTCCTCCACTAACCCGGACTGCCGAGCAGACGTCGAGGAGAACAAAGCCGTAACACTAGCTCGCAAACCCTCCATTTGTTCTAACCAGCGATATACGTGAGTTTCAGGGTAGAGTGGTCACCCACTCTACCCCTGACTGCACCCGAGTTTGCTTAACTTCTGTGTTCTAGTGGGAACCGGTTAAACTACCTCGGCTAAACTGCTGGCTGAAAGGAAATGACACTTAAATATAATGACATGAATGATGAAATAATTAACAGTCACACTGGCTACAAAATATCAAACCAAATTTAGTAAAAGTAGTAGTATTATGTATGGTAGAATTACCGGCATTATTAAGTGAACTGCTAGACATTTTTATATAGGCTACTAGTACGTACCGTGTTTTTTAAATCTAAAACATAAATTTCAATGCAGTAGGCCTATTTCAAATTATTAATGCATTCTATACAATACTGCACTTTAAATTTTGTTGTAATCCTATATGTATGGAAAACCCAAAAACTCATTATTAATGAGTTATGGGTTTTCCATACATATAGGATTCATTAATCATTTTCATAGTTATAGTAACATGGCTATGTATTTGTTTTACTTTTCAGATTTGGCAATGCGGGGGCCAAATGTTGGATGCCCCATGCTCCCGAGTGGGGCATATTTACCGCAAGTTTGCCCCTTTCCAGAACCCAGGCAAGGGAGATTTTGTGGGTCGCAACTATCGTCGAGTAGCTGAGGTAACCTACGTTGTATTTGCATTCCACTGTCTGATTTAAAAAAGATCTATGTAGTCTAGTGTTGTCTGTATGCCGGTAGTAAGACATGCAAACCTGCCTCTAGGGCTGTGCAAATTAGTAAAAATGCCTCCTTGGGTACCCGTTGATCTTACGGTTGGCTACTCGTTTTTTTTTTTTACAATTTAAAAAAAAGTTTTTGCACGTCCGGTCCACTACAATGACCTGCAAGTCAGGACCACGTACCCCCTGGACTGGTGGCAGGAGGCCCCAGAGCAAAGATGACTTTCACGAACGCCACTGGCTATCATTTTGGATAGCTAGGAAGAAAAATGATTGAAGAATCAAGCTTTTGGCATTTGGAAATAAAAAGTTTTTGTAAAGTTATTTAAATTTTTTACTTTATATTGACAGGTTGTCATTTTTAGATTTTACTCACACGTTCTCATGAACGTGAACATGTTGACGGTCTCTGGCGCCAGAGATGCTCGTTTCTAATGTCCGGCTGTTGAAAACGCACTTCCAGAAGGAACTGATATTGCCGGAATGCATAAATATCTCCGCCGGTCACTTATCGGACGATTACAATGAAGTGGTGCGCGCGCAGCGTGTTGGTGACGTCACTCACTCGAGCTTGACACAGACAAAATTTGAGCGCTTATTAATGACGAATCACTTACTGCCGCCGTTGTGCGCTGACGAGTGAAAGCCAGAACGGAGGCGGCGTTAATTGAGCGGAATTAGAGATGAAAAACAATCAAACGAGTTCCCAACGACTCATTTCATTACCCGGGCTATTATCAACGGGCGGGTACCCGTTCACAGCCCTACTTGCCTCACATGTGACGGAGTTAAAGGTAACTGAACACTCATTAGTCATTGCTAACCCTCAATACTGATTGAGTGATTTGATCGACTGATTGTACATAATGTTAATCCACACTTTCAGTTTGTGTCTTAAAAGGTGGGAAAAAAGTATTTTTTTGATCCTCTGATATGCATATATTTATCTTGAGGTAAATAAGCAGATAATTTTTGTTAAATATTGGATGGTCCCCTATTATAAAACATATTTTCCCCCTTCATTATGTTAAAGCTTCATTTCGTGTCATTAGTCATTACATTTAAACTTAAAGACTTTAATCATGGAGTTTACAGTTAGTAGTCCTGAGACTTAGCACCAGTGTCCGCTAGTTGGCCACTAGTAGAGGTATGCTCAAACAACTTACATCTCATCCCCTATTGCCTTGATCACGGTGCTCTGACGTACACGTTCATTTCGTTGTTCATGCTTAAATTTACTAGCTGACGGCCAGAGCATCCAGTTGAACTGAACATTGTTTCCTGGACTGAGGCGCTCTAGCATAGGTAGCCTAGTTTTACTAGTTTGTATCTACCAACCAACCAACAACTTAGAAATCTCTACATTTACTCTCTCGCTACTGGTGTCCACTATAGCAGAGTCGAGAAAGAAGTTTTCTCGTTGGGGAGGTCCGCCATCTCCAAAGTCAAAACGGAATCTAACGTGCTGCGTGCTGAGGCCGGCTCAAAGTCAAATGTGAAACTAATAAAAGCACTGCAATCTAAATACGGTCAGTAGATTATCGATGTGCAGTGACAATGCAATAACAAAATAACAGACAACACCTCAAACTTCAATTTTATTTCAATTATATTAGCCCAGGGCCTTAGTCTTTTAAAACGATTAACTTTTAATTTATTATTGTACTATTAAGTGTTGCGCAGGCGTCACTGACATTTTCGTGTGAAATAAATAGAGATATGGGTTGTTTAAGCCTTACGGAAGTAAGTGTAGCCTAGGCCAAAGGCCACAATACAGTTTTCAGGCGTAAGTACGCCCTTGGCATTCAAATCGAAACCTTAAGCAATCCTGATTGTCGTCCTAGGCTTAGGTGTACTACATCAGAAATATCCTCATTAATAAAAAGAGTTTGCTTTATGCCAAAACATTCGCCAACATTCGATCGTATTAAATATTTTGACGTTTCACGGCATTCGTCGTCAACGACTGTCAACTACTACTAGTAGAAAAGTGACGTAGTTTTATTGAAGTAGTTCCATGAATTATCACACAGAATCGTGCGGAACGTTCGATTCCAAACGCCAAAATCCGACTTTTTATTTAACCCAGGGCGGTATAGGGAGTTGGAGGACCTTCCCAACGGGGAAACTTCTTTATCGACTCTGACTATAGTGAACATCAACTTTACAAATTAAATGTGGGTAAATGATGTGTTTTTTTAGGGCTGGGCAAAAAAAATCGATATTTCGATATGATATCGAAAATTGGAAAAAATTTCGATATCGATATATCGAAATATCGAAATTTACACAAAAAATGCTAAATTTCGAAATTTTGGTGGAGGTGCCGGGTAGGTAGTCTAAATTAAATTACCCTGGCTGGTGCATTTGCTGGAGGTGCCGGGTCATAAAACGCAATTGTGAGATCGTAAATAGGTCTATGGCTACACCTTATCAACCCTGTTTGGCCAAAATTATGAAAAATAACACTCTAAAAAAAAATTGAAAAAATTATTTTTGATTTTTTTTTTTTTTACTAACAATTACATTTCGATATGTCGATATCATATCAAAATATTTCGTGTGATTTCGATAATTGAATGATATGTCATAGCCCAGCCCTATGTTTTTTACAATTTGACCTAGAATTCTTTTATATTTTTTGGTTGATCAAAAATAATTATTCTTTTTCCTATGCCAATGGGACAAATAGTGACTTTTTTAGAGAATATTGAAATTTCACATGTGCAAAAACAGCTAAAAACAACAACATTTTGGTTTGTCCTGGAAATGTTATAGTATCTAAATGACAATACACAAAATCTAAAATATGCAAAAATTTCAGAAAAAAATGTAGTTTTAGGTGTGCTCTTACAATTTGCATTTTAAATTAAAATTAAACTTTTATTCACAATCCAAAAATTTCCAAAATTTCTTCAAATTCACAATTAAAAATCCCCAAAATTTCAAAAAATCTTAGAAAATAATGCTAAATGTTAATTGTTGCATTAAAGATAAGGTGACCAGACGTACCGGTTTGACCGGTACAGTACCATTTTCAGAACACTTGTACCGGTGTCCCGAGAGACTCATTAAAATGATGTATTTGTACCGGATTGCAATTTTGGAGGGGAAATGCCGTGTCCGCAGTGTGTGTTAGTCA
>JAMZAV010007024.1:0-31340 GCA_024449915.1 Sweltsa coloradensis | reverse complement strand
GTTCAAAAAAAATAAAAAATAAATAATAAAATAATGATAATAATAATAATAATAATATAATATAATATAATAATATAATAATAGGGAGAGTCTCACGGGAACCAAATCCTAAAAGATCCAAATCTCACGGGATCCAAATGTGCTTATTTAAAAATAATATTTTAATTGTGAATTTATTCTGTCTCACGGGAACTAAATCCTAAATGATACATTGATAATAATAATAACAAAAATAATATAATTGTATTAGAGCTTATGCACAAGTCCAACTCATTTTCAACCTTATATAATAATGTATGCCTAAATATACCGTTTACCGTCATTGTTCATTTATTACATAATATTTTAGGTCTACATAATATGATAATAATACGATTTATTATTATAGAATAAGTATAAAGATTTGACCTACAAGATTTTAAAGCTGTCTGCGGAATGACGCGTCATGCCATATTGACATACAAAACAAAAATAAAAATAGGCTATCAACCATCAAAAGGCCTAATTTAATAAAATGTATTAAAAACCGATAGTCCTAAGAAGTGTATAGTAAATTTATATTATAGGCCTACTCCGATTCGTTTACATTGTTAAAACGAAGTAGAAAAAGTGCGAAACAAGTGTAGGGCTATAATTATAGAAGCCCTTTTGATTTTTGGTAATCAAGTAAATTATTGAAATTACAAGGAAGCTTTGCAAACGCTTTTTCAGACGCGTTGTTGGATGAGCGTAATTTTTTAAAAACCGTAAAAAGAGTAAAATTGTGATTTTCATGAGAAATAATTTTTCGATTACGCTCAAATTTCACACGAATATATTAATAATAAAATTAAAACTCTGTGAAAAAATCATAACAATCGTATAAAGCATGTCAGTGTTATAAGTCGAGAGAACTTTAAAAAATAGAAAAATATCGTAAAAACTGCGATTTTCATAAGAAATAATTTTTCGATTAACGCTCAGATTTCACACGTATATATTAATTCATAAAATAAAGGATCTGTGAACACTTCATTACAATCGTACTAAAGCATGTAGGTGTATAAGTTGAAGAATTTTTTAAAAATCGAAAAAAATCGTAAAATTGCGATTTTTTGAGAAAATATTTTCGATTGCGCTCAAAAAACGTGGCAGTTATAAGTTCAGAGATTTCGAAGGCCCCAATAAAATTCATCACAATCGGAGTATCGGTTTAGCCGGAATCGTGTTAACAGACACACAAAAATACAAAAAAAAAAAGAAAAGGAAGAAAGAAAGAAAGAAAGAAAGAAAGAAAGAAAGAAGAAAAGAAAGAAGAAAGAAAGGAAAGAAAGAGAAAAAAAACATTCCGAATTTTTTCTCCAGTGTAGTGAAATGGAATCTTCGCTTCGCTCGCTACGCTCATCCAGTTTAACAGTGTGGTTTGTTTATTTTCGAGCTAATATCACCAAATAGTAACTGAATTATTTGTTGTAATTAAAATGCCATTAAATTCCGTTTTTAATTAAGCCGATCACCAAAACTTACGAATTTTACTAATAAAATACGCTGACAATATGACATAATCAACAATGTTTTCGCAAATGATCAAAAATGTAACAAAAATCAAGTTGAAGCCAACAGAATATACAGCGCCCGCCGTAAGCAGCTCGCCTCTATATCACCGATCGGGCCGACATGTTGCATTTTAGTGCTGCCATCTATCTTGCTTGGAAACGCAATGGATCAACATTGACCAATTCGTTTGTACAGACCTTGTTGAGACACACGCATAAAAATAAAGTTGAACAAAGTCGATATTGTTTCAGTCGACGTTGTCCCAGTGAATCGGTACGGATCCTCTATTAACTAGGCCTCTTCGTGAACGCTTTTTTTAGTCGCGTTGATGGATGAGTTTTTTTTTTAGGTTTTTAGTATATGTGGGAACTCTTTACCTTTTCAAGTTCCAATACAAAATAATTTTTGTTATATTAGGATAATTTTTATAAAGTAGTATTATTGCTATATATTAACGTCGACGTATCGGAAGTCGACGATCTTGGAGTCGACAATGTCCACCGGAATAACGTCGACCTATCGGGAGTCAACGATCTTCGAGTCGACATAATTATGTCCACCGGAATAACGTCGACTTATCGGGAGTCAACGATCTTGGAGTCGACATGTCCACCGGAATAACGTCTACCCGAGAACAGTGCGTAGTCTTAATATCAACCTTTTAATGATCAATTTACCTGTTCTGCTAGTTTCTTATTGGATGAGCGAAGCGAAGACTTCAATTTCACCGACCCAAAAAAAAATTAGCTCGGGTGCTTTTTTGTTTGATTTTTGTTTGTATTTTTATCTGTTTGTTCGCTCTCTAGCAGGCAAACGGCATATGCCGGATCTTGCTGAAAATTGAAGGGGACCTTCGAAATCTCCGAACTTAGTGTTGTGCCACGTTTGTGGGTTAAATCGAAGAAATGTTTCTCATGAAAATCGTTCTTTTCAGATTTTTTTCGATTTAAGTGTGATGTTTTCGTGACATTTGGACCGATTCTGACCAAACGGGTGGGGCTACAAACGTTCATATTTTACATGGACATTAAGTTTACCTTTTGAAAGAAAACGTTGGAAAAGTAAGCCGAATCCATAGAAATAAAGGTTTTAATATAAGTTATTGAAGTGTATAATAACAATTAAACAAGTAACAATAGAAACTTGACAACAATCACCGACAATGCTTTCCAAAAAGCACTTGCAAAAGTAAAGAGATCCACGCAAACTAAAAACTTACAAAAAAGCTCATCCATCAACGCAAACAAAAAAATCATTCGCGAAGCGGCCGAGTGTATATTAATTCATATACTAGTAAGGGAGCGAAGCTCATCTATGTCCGTAAGTGCGTCTCACAATAATACTGTTCCGAATACAAACACTAGGCCTATCTTATAAAAAGATCTTTGAATGCTAAAACAAATAGACCTTTCATTGGCATTGCCCTTCAACAAGGATGAGATTAGTGATTTGGTTATCGGAGGGGCAGGGGGCGGGACTTTCCTCACAAAAAAGGTTGATTGGATGAGCAAAGCGAAGACTTCAATTTGACTTTGTGTTTTTTCTTTTTTTTTTCACTTTCGTTACCCCAAGAAAAATAGCTCGGGTGTTTTGTTTTTGTTAGTTTTTTTGTCCGTTTGTTGGCACTCTACCGGCCAAACTGCATATGCGATCTTGATGAAAATTGGAGGGGACCTTCGAAATCTCTGAACTTAGACCTGCCACGTTTTGGGTATAATCGATCAAGTATTTCTAATGATTTCGTACTATTACGATTTTTTTTCATTTTTAATGAGATATTTCGAAATATTTGACAAACGGCTACTCCGATATTGATGAAACTTATGGAAACGTTTAAAATCACTGAAATGATATATTTGTGATTTTAGAGACATTTGAAAAATATTTCTTATTGAAATCGTACTTGTACGATTTTTTCCTCGGTTTTTAGTAATACTATATTTTTGTGATATTTGGGCCGATTCTGACCAAACGGGTGGCCTACAACGTTCATTTTTTACATCGACATAAAGATTATATGATGTAGTGTCTCTTGAAAGAAAAAATTGAAAAAGTTCGTCAAAATTCATAGAAATAAAGGTTTTAATATAGGCCTTTTACAGGTGTATAATGAACAAGTAATATCAATTAACGATAGAAAAAGCAATGAGATTCCACATAAGAACGTAATCATTGGACAGAAATATTCCAAAAAAGCTCATCCATCAACGCGACTGGAAAAAGCGTTCGCGAAGCGCCCTAGTATTTTAAACGTCCCCCTCCCCCTCCCCCTCCCCCACCCCCAACAAAACATATCAGCGTTCGACGAGTTTTATTTGTGTACCCTTCTTCGACAATCTGTTAAACCTTTATATTTGGGTAACTCTCATGACCCGTGCCTGGTATAAAAACTATAAGAAAACAATTTTTTTTTGCTGAAACAGTATTATCTGTCATTATTGGATGAGCGAAGCGAAGACTCAATTTGACTTTGTGTTTTTTGTTTGTTTTCACGTTACCCAAGAAAAATAGCTCGGGTGTTTGTTTTTGTTAGTTTTTTTTGTCTGTTTGTTCGCACTCTACCGGCCAAACAGCATATGCGATCTTGATGAAAATTGAAGGGGACCTTCGAAATCTCTGACTTAGACCTGCCACGTTTTTGGGTATAATCGATCAAGTATTTCTTATGATTTTCGTACTATTCCGATTTTTTCATTTTTAATGAGATATTTTCGTGATATTTGGCAAACGGCTACCCCGATATTGATGAAACTAATGGAACGTTAAAAATCACTGAAATGATATATGTTGTGATTCAGAGACATTTGAAAAAATATTTCTTATTGAAATCGTACTTTCACGATTTTTTCCACGGTTTTTAATACGATATTTCGTGATATTTGGACCGATTCTGACCAAACGGTGGAGCTACAACGTTCATTTTTCACATTGACATAAAGATTATATTGATGTAGTGTCTCTTGAAAGAAAAAATTGATAAAGTTCGTCAAAATTCATAGAAATAAAGGTTTAAATATAGGCCTTTTACAGGTGTATAATGAACAAGTAATATCAATAACTATAGAAAAAGCAATGAGATTCCACATAAGAACGTAATCATTGGACAGAAATATTCAAAAAAGCTCATCCATCAACGCGACTGGAAAAAGCGTTCGCGAAGCGCCCTAGTTTAGAATCACTGTTCTCACTTTTTGTCCAAAAAAATTGGCTGAACTTGTCAGTAAATATAATATATTTTTCTATAGAATTTTGTTAATATACATTTCAACAGCTACAAACATAGGCCTAACACTTTCTTCTAGGTAAAGAATAAGAACCATTTGAATATGTGTTAACGGCCGTGGCAGAAGAAATGAAACGCCATATTGAAAGCAGTTGGATACTGCTTTTGTTTCGGAGGCGAAGTTTGTCTTTTCTTGATGTGGCTATGCCGGGAAATACTCCCGTAGTTGGAATTGTTAATAATTGATACAATCGGAAGTTAAAAAATCCATCCCGATCGGGGTTCGAACCCCAGTCTCCCACATTCCAGGTAGGTGCCTTATAATCCATTCAATCTATATAATATTTCTACAAGTCAGAAGTTTGGGTGGTCGAGTTGGCTTAGGCGTCTACCTGGAATGTGGTAGACTCGGGTTCGAACCCCGATCGGGATGGATTTATTAACTTCTGATAATATATTAAATATTAAGTTAGTATTGTTTTTCAATTTGAACAATCAGGATGTAAAAATAATCAATTGTAAGATATTATATTATATCCTTGATGCTCATAAATTTACATCACATTTCTTTTATACTTTTACTATTTGTTTTGTTCCACTGTCATTGTCATAAGAAAGTTGTAGGAATGTAACTTGCATTATCTTCATTTTCATTGGACAAAATATAATTAATAAAGAATAGAGTAAAATCGCATTTACTGAACAGCCTTCTTTTATGTTAATTTTAAATCCTATTATCAATACGAATCTGTATTGTAGTAAAGTGATTTATGTATTTTTAATTAGTGACTCGTACTACTTACATAAATCTCTTATAACCATCTTCCAGAATCCATTAAAAACATTTCAAGCTATGACCGTTTCAAACATGAACTAAAACAAATTTTAATTCTAAAAGCCTACTATATGTTATTGATTACTTAATGATACACTCATAGAAATTCCTGTTATCACTTGATATTATTGATAACTATAATATAATTAAATGAACCTTATTTTATTACTTTCAATAATTATTATTATTTACAATGTATTACATATTATGACAATTCTCATTATATTAGTATTAGTAACATTTTTTTTTATTTAGCTAAAGGACACATACACTAAAAAATTGTGTTGTTGTTACATAAAATGTACAATTTGCCTAATAAAAAATTGAAAAATTGAAATAATGTGTTGTGTAAAGGTTTGTTGTCATATTAAAGTACTATCGCAGCTGTAATAACTGTGATGATCTTCAATGTATTATTTGATAACGACATCCTGTTTGAAGTTCCTTAGTGAACTATCATGTAAATTACGTTTGTGGCAAACTTTCATCTGCGTGTTACGCTTTACGCCAAATAAGGAGTAGCTGCAGTAGAGAAACGATGTTGACACTGTACTATGCCAATTGTTATTCTCACCTACGTTATGGAATTTTATTATGGGGACATTCCACTGACTGGCAAAGGGTTTCAAAAAAGCAGAAATACCTTCTTAGGACACTGTTTTTTATAAAATGCAGAGAATTCATGTAAAGAAGATTTTTAAAGATAACAACATTTTACCCTTTCCCTGTATTTATATTTTAAAACAATTGAAGTCAATTAAAAGTAATTTTAAGGACATTGTTAATGATTTTCCTAATCACAAATACAGTACCAGACGAGGCTACCTTCCAACCCCTCAACACAACAGTGCTTTGTTTGAAAAGGGGACCAAAATGTGCTGGTATTAAGCTTTACAACAAATTACCATGTTATATTAAGTCTATTGATAACAATAGAGCTTTTAATAGAGAAGTGAAACTTTATTTATATATTATTTTATTTATTTATTTACTTTATTCATTTGAGGAGTATATGAAGTTTTAGCCGATCTTATTGTTTTATTGTTTTTTTGACTGTCCATAAACATTGATGTATCTTTTGTATAACCAATGTACTATCTTTGTAACATGGAAACAAACAAATAAATAAATAAATAAATAAATACATTAATAAATTTATTTATTTACCAATATTTGCATTCTCATTTGTATAACATTTGAACATGTTACATTATGAAAATGATTGCGAGAATGACAGAACTAGCATAATATTAATTTAATAGTTATGTGTCGTGATTTTGTCTTCTTTGTATTAAGCCGTACAGCTATTAATTTAATTAATATTAACATGTTTTAACTTTTATGTGGTCCACTGACAAGCCATTGGGGATTATGTATGCTTATTTTCTTGTACATGTTTCGATTGAAACGATAAATTTAAAAAGTTAGTCATAACCAGCAACCTCGGTAACCTCGCGTCTGAGGAAGGTGATGGATGTCACCGAAATATTACGTAGCGGGTGAGTGCTGTGCATTGTTATTTTAACCGTGTTTGTTCAGGAAATCGGTGTAATTAAAATACTCCGGTAAACAAGTCCTGGTGGTTTATAAAAAAAAAAAGTTATAGTTATTAGGCCATATATATTTGCTCTGTATGTTCGTTGGTGTTATTTAAATAAAAGTAAAATAATGTGCACGAATTTTTACATTTATAAAACAATAATTGCATTTAAAATTTTGTCAAGCTTTGCAAGGATGCAATCAAAGTGAAAAGTGCATTCTGCAGTGAGGGTACAAATCTGATTATCTTGTACAGTAACAGCACAGATAATATATTATACTTGTAACGAATGCCGACGAATTTGCACCCTTGAATCGTTCATTCATAAGCTCGTTCATTCATACTATCGCGAGAACTGTTGGCGGGAGTCGCCCATAGCCCAAGAGCGCGTGTGCGAATCGATTGCGTTCCGAAGGAAGTTGTGCGCTCGTAGTATGCTATCAGGGACACAGATATTACGAGGAGGTGAAATAACAATAGTTTACAACTATTCTCCAGATTAAATACAGAGTGAACGCTTCCAATTTCAAATTAATTTCCAACAGGGTATGCCAAGCTGCGCCCATCCAATTCTCACTATTTTTTGTCCACCGTAATGTAACGTACTTTGGAGGATTTCGATTTAAAAAATATTGGTAATTTTTTACGTACTCTACAGCCATTTATGTAAATCCTCTTATTTTGTATTGTAATTTGGGCAAGTGGTTCGGTCAAAATATGCTGATTACCAAGAAGGGGTGTGATTTTGGAATGCGCGTTTGAATGTGTATTATTTGTGCAGTTTCAAGCGTAGCAAACGAACAACAAAAAGATGTAATATCCAACCAAATACAAAAAATTTTGTAAAAAAAAAAAAAAAAAACGGCAGCCAAGCTTCCTTCAAAAGTCTTCGGCTGTGAAAGCTGTGAGATATAGAAGTTGAGCCAAGCTTTTTATTCTCTCTCCCTAGTTTCGCTTGAAAATAAGTAAGATCATTTCGCCTGTTGACGAGTGCCAAGCCAACGATTTTGTGGTAAAAAAGGGTGGCTTGGCCATTGAATTTGGTTCATGGTCAAGATTTTTTTTATGATTTTGAGTTTAAAAATTTAATTTTTTACCACAAAAATCGTTGGCTTGGCGCTCGTCAACAGGCGAAATGATCTTACTTATTTTCAAAGCGAAATTAGGGAGAAAGAATAAAAAGCTTGGCTCAACTTCTATATCTCACAGCTTTCACAGCCGAAGACTTTTGAAGGAGAGCTTGGCTGCCGTTTTTTTTTTTTTTACAAATTTTTTGTATTTGGGTTTGGATTTTATTAGTCAGTCAACGGTGTTAGTGTCAAGTGAGGAGATTACGTGGGCAAAAAGCAATCTATACGGGGGAGGGGGTTGTGCGTCTAGTCGAGCACTCTACCTACGAACAGAATCAAAGATCTCGTGTGTCAATCTTGGTGGGTAGTTCCTGAGGGGTTTTTCGCAGCCGCACTTTTATCTTATATAAAAGTATTGAATATCATTTAGAAAGAATGAATCAATTCGAAAGAATATGTTTAAGAACGGTGTAGCATGTCTATGACTCTCGGGTGTACGAACAACAGCAGCTAGCCTAGATGTTCTAGGGGCCCACAGCCCACATAAAACGAAATTTGTCACAGGAACCTTGATCTTCAGCCAGCATTTACCCCAAATTTGATTACGATTCGTCATCGGTTTCCGTGTTTTCGTAATAATAAAAGGGTGTACGTACTAAAATAGGAAAACCCCTTAAGTTCCGCCGCGTTTGGATGAGCGTAATTGGGGCATTGAGCTGCCATGTGTTATTTCGGATTTTCTGTTGTTCTGTGAAAAAAAAGATTTTTTTAAAATTAAATTAAATGAAATACGAAATTAATTTTTTTTTATTAATCGTAATTTAAAAAAAAAAAAAAATCGTTAAAATTGTGATTTTCATAATAATAATTTTTCGATTGCGCTCAAATTTTACACGAATATATTAATCATAAAAATTTAAGGGTTTTGTGAAAAAAATCATTTCAAAAAGGAAAAAAGCATCTAGGTGTCAGAAGTCTAAGAATTGTTTAAAAAAAAAATAAAAAAAATGTAAAATTTCGATTTTGATGAGAAATAATTTTTCAATTTCGCTAAAAAATTAAGGTTCTATGAAAAAATCATTATTCTCGGATTAAGCATGTAGGTAGGTGTTTAAGTCGAAGAAATGTTTTAAAAATCGAAAAAAATCGTAAAATTGCGATTTTCATGAGAAATAATTTTCCGATTTTGCTCAAAAACGTGGCAGTTCTAAGTTCAGAGATTTCGAAGGCCTCCATAAAATTTCATCGCAATTGGAGTATCGGTTTAGCTGGAATAGTGTTTACAAACACACAATAATACATACAAAAAAAAAGAAGAAAAAAAGAAGAAAAGTACATTCCGGATTTTTCTCCAGTGTAGTGAAATGGAATTTTCCCGTATAACATGGGGGGTGCTGTCAAGACTCAACATGAATCAGAGCCCCGACTAGCACACGAGACGTGAATTCGATTCTAGGAGACTAGTATAGACAAGGTTAAGGTGCATGTGGGTCGAGTCATAAATATTATTCCTTTTCGCAAAGCGTCGTCACACAATCTACAGCTACAAGGAATGACAATGAATTGAGAAAATAACCTATAATAGCGTGGTATTATGCTATAACTTAGTTTATGTCGGTGTCGTCCCCATTTAAACAACAATAAATAAATAAAACGCTTTAAAAATTCTGGGCGAACAGAAATAAATAATGAACAATCAGTAAAAAATAAATTATTATTTGCTAACGAGTATAACGAATT
This sequence comes from Sweltsa coloradensis, assembly GCA_024449915.1. Lineage (NCBI taxonomy): Eukaryota > Metazoa > Arthropoda > Insecta > Plecoptera > Chloroperlidae > Sweltsa > Sweltsa coloradensis. The sequence continues at coordinate 21,396 of JAMZAV010007024.1, read as the reverse complement.
TTTGGGTACATTTAAAAAAATCTTCTTGGATGACGACACCGCTAAAAATTGGGTTTTGTTTACGTTAAACATTAAAAACATCAAACCCGAAATTAATGGAAAATTCCAACAGAAATATATTTCATAATTCGACAACTGCTTTCCCTCTCCCTCTCCATGACCCGTACGTACTTATTCGTGCGGTTTTTTATAAATATTATATAATATTATCGGGCTTGCTACTTGCAATGTGCACCATGTTTCATGGAATCAATAATAAAGAAACTTGAAGCATGATTAGACATTAATATTGTCTTAGCATGTGTTGGCTGTGAATGAATTATTGCGAAAGTGTATACGCTCTTAAAAATTGTAATGTTTTTCCTCAACCCCCGAAAATACGTCGAAATAAAAGAGTGACTTTTTTCCTCATGTCGTTTCTTCGCCTGTCATCTGTCTTATAAAGAAGAAGACGAAGTACAACTCAGGGTTAGTTTGCTATCTTAGTTTGCTATTGGTCGTATCACACGAACAAGTTAGTGCGCATTTAGTTAGCCTACTAGGCTACAAGGAGACAGAATCGACGACATCAGAAAACAGAGAATGCTAAGTTGTTTCGAGTTTTAGATTTCGGTAAGTTTTAAACAAAATATGATAGTAATTTTAATAATTTTTCGTGGGAAGCCGGCCCAGAGGGTGCAATACATGCCCCGGGGTCTATTAACTAAAAGTGACAGCGACAGTGACAGCGAAAATAGTCGACCGAAACGACATCTTTAGTGAGAAGTGAGAACTGCTACATCGAATTTTCATCATACCAAATTAATTAGTAATTACTTACATTTGCTGTGTGTAGTTGTTTATTACGTTAAGGAAACATTGGAAAACGGCATTAAAAATGTTAAATGTGTTGTGTTAATACACAGCTAATAAGCTTGTATAGCTGCAGTCAGATGCGTGACTATTGTCGCTAAAGTTGTCGTTTCGGTCGACTATTGTCGCTTGTTGCTGTCGATCAACTGTTGTCACTAGTGAATAGAGTCGGATAGGACAATTGTGTAGGGATGTCCGAGGGCTGTTTAAGAGGACTCGATCCCTTGCATTCGCATTGACTGAGGAAAAACTAAAAAAAAAACTTCTGTCATGATTGCCGGTCTCGACGGGATTTGAACCCGAGACCAGAGTCAGAGAGTCGCGCGCTTGACGCTCGAGCCAACACTGTAGAGGTTTTCAAATAACCAGATGGGCTCAAGCGAACGGATTGGGGAGGGTGCCTGATAGTCACCCGCCTCCAGCAATCCTTTCCCCAAGGTTTCAAAATACCCTTGGACATTCCAACCTCAACCACCCTATGGGCTAAAACAGGTGTACAGACAACGTATAGCGACGGGACACTGATATTAATATCGGGTATATTATCATTGGTTAGGTTGCGCTTCACTTCTGATCAAGGACTTTATGAGCTTGGCCAAACTCAAAGGCGCGCTCTCAGGTGTTGATGATTTCTGCTAAACGGCTGCTAATATCATACCAAATTTTGAATAAATGTTTAATAAAGTACTTTTCTATTGATATCCACACTTGGTTTAAAAATAAGCCTTACAGATCCATTGCGAGACATAGTCCAAAATGGGGAAAAAATGGGAAATTAAAACATGGATCTCAATTCAGGAAATTCCTATCAAACCGCTTATCCTATGATTTACGGAATTAACCTTAGCGTTCATATGATTTAAACGTTAATATACAGAATGCAAATCTGCGTTAAAAATCTAGTCTACACTTGGAATAAATTACCGAAGTTCACCAAATTAAGTAAATTACGGACATTTTACGAATTTTTAATTCATTATCAATGAATTATTTTAGGAATACGCGTACGGATGTCATCGATGGAATTTTATTAACGATCGTGTGAAATATGATCCCGATGATATTATCCGTTTACCCGAAAAAAAAAACTGAAAACTGGACGCTTAAACTCTGTCGTGGACACACCAGCTGTCACTTAGAGTTTACTTTTCATTTTTGTGTATTGCCTACTCATAAGCTAGATTAAAATATAACACATATAGTCAAGATATCATTCACCATAACAACCAATTATGTTCTGATTGAAACTTACAGTTGACGCCTGCCAAGGATGAAACTCGGAGGCATCGCTGCTTCTCTACTGTGGTGGCAAGCGCAGGTGAGATCTCCCTCTCGAATAATGTAGAAAGTGTAATAAACCTTTGAGCAAACCAGGGTGTGACACAGAATGCAGAGGTATAGTCAGTATCACTTGGAACCTCTATCGTTTGTCCATCGAGTTGTGGTTGTGGCTTCTCACACGCCTGTCGGTGAATAAGAAGCGGTTGAGTAAATTACTAATCTATTATCCGGAGACAATAAGATTTATTGAAGAATACTAAATGAATCACAAACCTCACGAATACTCGTAGCAATCGTTAAAAAACAATACATAAAGCCCACAACAGGTCGTACCTGAAAGCAGCTCGCAACAGACTGGCGTGCTACACATTGTGTCGACGCCAAGCTCTCCCTTCATGGCTGCACCCCTGATACCACTTGTCCAATATAGCCGGTTCAGGATACTTGCTTCGAGCCCTGGTCATGATATGTTAACAGGTTTGCACCAACATGTCAAGTAAGAATGTGTGATTGTAGCTATCAGAGCACATTTTCCATATAGTGCTTACCTTCTTCAGTGACGGACAGTAAATATGCCACCAACAGGGTATTTTGTAGTTATTTTGCAAAGTTGTGTAGGCGATTATTTAAAAACTTGAAATGTGCTCTGACAGCGATTTGCGCTCATCGTTTATTAACATCATCCCCAAACAAGTGTTTTATTATTTTTATTTACGGTCGAAAAGTGGTCCAGACCATGGTGGTATATATCTTTAGGTGATTCACTTGCGTATCCAGCAATGCTATTTTGTGGTCGCTTAATGCACGCAGTTCAGACGGAATCCGCCAGGATCGCGAGTGTCAGGTGGTAGTCACGTGACCTTAGACCATATAGGGGGTAGACGGATAGCTCGGCAATTTTCGTGAAGCCGACCGCGGCCAGTTCCAAGAACTAGATCTGGGCAAAACATTGAAGATGGTGAACTCTTGCGCTGCGTTTGGCTGTACGTCAAGAGCTGGAAAACAATGTGGATTTCATTCCACGTGTTAGAATTTTACTCAATTAATTTTTTATAATGTAGTACACTATTGCCCTAGATAATTGGTATATGTTATATTTCAATAAAGCCTATTTTTCAACCAAATGTGCATTTCAAGTCAACATAGTCCTGAGAGAGCACATGGCCTGTCATGAGCTTATGCCTTACTTTACTGGTATTTAATGGCTCTTGAAGGTGATTTGGTGCATTAGATTGGTGGTTACATGCTGGTAGGGTATTTGTAATTTAAGAACATCCTACTGTTTATGAGGAATATTCAAATTAAGGTGAGAAATGTTACATTATGACTAAGGTATATTTCCCGTCATACATTTGATATATTAATGATGTGAATAAGAAGTAATAAAAAATGTAATATTTATGCAGTGATTGTTGTTCTATCATTTTTAACAGCTTACTATTGTACATACAAAATATCATTCCATATCCATTTGCATTGTTATGTTGTGAATTTTTAACATGCCTAAATCCAAAATGTTGCTCTTAGGCCTCAAAAAATGATATTAACATTCCATTCTAATTTTGCTTGATTCATTCAACCATTCTTCGTCACCCCATTTGTAAAGGGTTCCATATTGTCATCTTGGGTTTTCGATAGATTTTGTATTTTAAGACTACCTGTTTGTAGGCCTATTCGATTCTTCTTCAGAAAAATATTAATGTTAAATGTTTATTAACCAATGTGACCACACACTTTTGGCAGTGGTGTCATGTTTGAGATGTCATAAAAATGATAATAAAACAATGTTCAATCCAATTTACAAATACGATCAGCAATGCCATAGTACAATAAAAATACAATCCCTATAGAAAATGCCTATTTTAGTATGGGTAAAATACAATCAAAAAACCTTTAAAACAATAATATTTCCCGTAAATCAAAACATGTAGTAGACATGGGGTTTTGTGATTTTGGGGTTCGATGGTTTTTAAATGTGGCATATTCCGACAAACACATAGAATTAAATTTTTTTCGGAATAAGGATAAAATAAATTATAAACTTTTTTGACATGGCCCCGTCCAACAAAAAAATTTGCATAATGCATTTTTTTTAAAACATCACATTCTCGAAAGTATTAAGAGATTCATACTTCTAGTACGCGAAATTACTGTATGTTAAATGGCACTACGCGCTTCTTGCCCAGACCGGCTTCCGAGAATCGCTCCTCTCTCTCCCTCTCTTTGTTCTCAGCTCGGCTTCAACCGCTGCAACGGCAGGTATACGCGCGCGCTCTGTCTACCCTCTATATGGTCTAAGCACGTGACGAGGAAAGTCGATAAAAAAGTTTTCAAACTTCTTTATCGACTCTAATACCTCGAGAGATGGCGGTGTGTAGCACTTTATTGAAGGCCGTGCATCAGAAACCGTAGGCGGAACATTCGAATTTTCCCAATTCGAGCCGTCTGATTGGTCCCCAAGGCCCCCATCTTGTAAGTTCTACGTCACGTGGGTACCCCCGACACGTCGCGCATTCTGTCGGCGACCGCCCGCACTGCGTGCATTAAGCGACCACAGAATTCTGGCAGTGAAACCACCTAAAGATATATACCACCCTGGTCCAGACTGTAAATGAAACTAGGGGGTATGTATTTTCCGATTAAACGAATTTTAAATGGGTACATTAACATTATAAAAAAAATTGGCTGGAGCTCGCGTCTCAACAAAACATTTAGTTTAAAAATATTTTAAAAACGTATGAACTTTTAAGTGTATTTAAAGGGACATTCATTAATAAAAATGCTATGGGGTGTAAAACCATACAGAATTTACTGAGTATGGTTACGACCCCGCTTTAAGTACCCTCTCCCCTTTGCCCTTCCCGGTAAACTAACTCAAAAATTGATGTTCTCTGGTTTGTTTATATATGTTTAGGGTATGAATGGGATATATAACTGAATCTGCAACTCTGCTATCCCCCTACGGGCAGGTAAAATAATTAATTAATATTACTAGGAAAACGCTAAAGCCCCGCCGCGTTGGATGGATGAGTTTTTTAAAGTTTTTAGTTTGCGTGGGATATCTTTACTTTAACAAAGTGTTTTGTTTGTGCCTACGCATTGTAGGTGATTGTTGTCAAGCTTATATTGTTTCTTGTCAATTGGTATTATTATCGTAAAAAACTTATATTAAAAGCTTTATTTCTATGGATTCTGGCTAACATTTCAACTTTTTCTTAAAAAAGGTACTACATTACCACAACCTTAATGTCCAGGTATAACATGAACGTTGTAGCCCCACCGTTTGGTCCGAATTGGCCCAAATGGACGAAAATATGGGCACAAAAAATCAAAAAACTTATATTAAAAACTTTATTTCTGTAGATTCTGGTAATTTTTTCAACTTTTTCTTTCAAAACGTACTACATCCCCATAACCTTAATGTCAATGTATAATATAAACGTTGTAGCCCCACCCGTTTGGTCAGAATTTGGGCCCCAAATGGCACGAAAAATCGCACAAAAAATCGAAAAAAATCGTAAAAGACGAATTCATGAGAAATATTCTTCGATTGTCCCCAAAAACGTGGCAAGTCTAAGTTCAGAGAAAACGAAGGTCCTGACAAAATTTCATCAAGATCGCATATGCCGTTGCCCGGTAGAGAGCGAACAAACAGACAAACATCTAGCTTGTTGGAGATCTCCGAAACATTTTCAAATTGATTGGAACGGATCACCTGCTTTGGCGCATTTTTAAAGAGTCGTTTTCACATTCATAGCGGAGTCGACTGCAAGTTTAAGGTCAATGGCCTCTGTTAGTAGATTTTTGCTGAGTGACAAATAATTTAAAAAAACAGAGCTGCTGACAAAAAAGCGCCATTATAAAATCACAATTCCCAAATGGAATTCTCGGGAAAAGCAGCCGTACATCGGTACCAGTTTTCTTGTCATTCCACTCTGAAATCCACTTCCAGAGCATTAAGAACGAGCTCGAGCAAATCAATGGAAGATTTGGGGGAGTTGTGGCGCTCAACCCCAGCGAGTGGGACACATTCTTTAAGTTTTTGTGTCTGGGGCCTTCTCTTCTAATTTTAATTTCTGCCTTTAGAACATTCTGTCGTTTGGGGTACTTAAAAAACTCCCATGTTTCTTCAACCACACCAATGCAATTTCTTACTTCAGATAAACCACAGCCCACTGAGAGAGAGAGGTTGAACGAGTGTGATGCGCAGTGCACATAATGAGCTTTCTTATGTTTTTCTTGAATGATGGCTTGAGCCTCTCTCAAGTGACCAGACATGGCAGCTCCCCCATCATACCCCTGCTTCACCAATTTATCATTTTCCAAGCCCATCTCTTCCATTGCAGTACAGATTACAGCTGCAAGCCCAGCTCAGTCACATCTGAACAGGAATGAACTGCAAAAACTCTTCACGAAGGCACATTTCTCAACAAATCTAAACACAAAATAAAATGTTGGGTCGTTCCAGCAACATCTATTATCTCATCATTAACTCCAAGGTCTCATCACACATGACCGAGAAATCCAAAGAAGCATTCACATGGTTTACCAGCTTTTAAAAATTATTTAATTTATTGAAGAAATAATTTAATTTTGGATTCTCCAACTTGTGTATTTTGCATTCGATCCAGCATCTGTCAGATGTTTTTCAGCACTTTTTCTGGCTCTGGGGGGGGGGGTTCCCCCCCCCCCACCACCCCCCTTGGTGCGCCACTGAGGGGTTTCTTTATTATAATGATATCGCTTTCGCCCCCAAAGCTCCCATTACTCCAGGATAAGAAGTGTTTTTTCATGTTACCCCCTATGGAAAAAACCCTGGCGGCGCCATGAATCACATGTGTTTTCAGTGTTGGCTGGGAGACCGTGTGTTCAGAAGGTGACGGTTGGGGAGCGAATAGTCTGCGTGTGCAACGTACCTACTGTGACACGTTGGACGAACTGCCTGCACTAACACAGCGACAGTATGTACAGTACACGAGCAACATCGCAGGGTTGCGATTCAAGCAAACCATTGGAGAATTCGAGAAAGCGCCGCTCGCATATGGTAATTATATGAAACTGAAACATGTAAATAAAAAAATTAATGGGACGAAATGATTTTTGTGGTTGTCATTCTTCTTATTTAGGTGGGACATATACTATCAACCCAAGAAAAACATACCAAACGATGATTGGCTTTGGAACGGCCTTTTCAGATTCGGTCGGAAATAAACGTTAACTTTTAAGTTACGAGATCAGGAAAACTTTTGAAGTAAGTAGACATTGAATTGCTTTTACATGTTGTGAGTATATTGGGTCACTTGAGGTTACAGCGGATATGAAACCGAGCACCCACTCAGCCTTCAGGTTCAGGTGTGGGTACACGGGTACTCTTTAAATTTTTGGGGCCGCCTCGTAAGAGTCTATATCGGGAGGCTAAGCCAACAAGGATAACCCGCGTCTTGAAAAGAATGTCAAGTTAGATGGAAGCCCCCCTTCTTACGGAACATTAAATATGTGGTGTTTCAAATTTTGTTTAAATAATGATTGAAATAAGTACAATTAAAGATTAACTACATTACAATGTGCAACGAACCGGACATAGTTTAGACAGATACAGGAAGTTCACAAGTCACTGCCAGTGTGAAGGCATAATAATCGTTCACAAATAGATTAGTCTAAGAGTTCTCTCGATCATATCTCGATTTGTCGATGAGTCGATTAGTAATGTCACTAATGTAACATCCTCCCTTTAAAGATTTTAAACCCTTTTTGGAGGGACAACGATTCTTCCTGAACGAGTTTGCATTTTTCCCAAAAGGCTGTTCACATTTTGGGGATGTCGGCGCCAATTCTTTATTTTCTTTATAAAGGGTTTCTTGTCTCTAGGGATCTTAGGCGACACCATCTTGGGTGATGTTCGTTGTTGCATAGTGACTTCCTTCGGATCGTCAAGATACGGGGCCGGTACGAGGTGATAACGGTTACGTCGTAGTTTTCCTTTCGAAGTTTCCACAACATAAGCACGAGGCTCTGCTGACTCCTCCAGGACTCGTCCACGTGTACGTTGATCAATGATCCACACCGTTTCTCCCGACAATAGTTCTGGAAGTTCGCGTGCATGATGTCTGCGATCATAATAAGTCTTTTGCTTAGCTTTTAGATAAGTTTCTTTCTTCTGCAGGATTTCTCTTGATGGAACTTGCGGTTGTAGAAGTTCAGATGAACTTGGAGCAGTGGTTCGTATATAGTACGATTGAACAGTAGTTGTGCGGGACTAAATCCACTAGCCAGAGGAGTTGACCGTATCACAAAAAAGCTTTGTAAGGGTCACTTTCTTTCTTCAGACGTTGTTTAACGATCTTAACTGCTGCTTCTACAAACCCATTACTTTGAGAGAACATAGGTTAGCTTGTTACGTGTCTGAAGCCGTAGTCTGTAGCAAATCGAACAAATTCCGAAGTGCCGATCAATTGGAACTGCGGTCCGTTGTCACTGTAAACTTCTTCAGGTATTCCATGACGTGCGAAGACTTGCTTGGAGAAGTTTATTGCTGATGATGGTAGCAGTGATGAAAACTCTGTTATCTCGAAATATCTTGAATAGTAGTCTGTGATAATCATGTACCACGATTTGTATTTGAAGAAATCCATTGAAACTTTTTGCCATAGCCTTTGTGGGAATTGCAAATGCATATTGTGTCTCTCTTGTACACAATAAGGACACTTTTGGATAAGTTCCTCTTTTGATATACCAGGCCACCACACAAGTTGTGCAGCTCTGGCTCTACATTAAGTAATGCCTTGATGCCCCTCGTGAATACGGTTTAACATTTCCACACATCGTACCGGCCCCGTATCTTGACGATCCGAAGGAAGTCCCTGTGCAACAACGAACACCGCCCAAGATGGTGTCGCCTAAGATCCCAGACGACAAGCAACCTTTTCAAGAATTGGCACCGACATCTCACAATGTAGAACAGCCTCTTGGACAAATGCAAACTCGTTCAGGAAGAATTGTTGTCGCTCCGAAAAGGTTAAATCTTTAAGGGGAGGATGTAACATTAGTGAGTGACATTACTAATCCACTCATCGACTAATCGAGATATGATCGAGAGAACTCTTAGACTAATCGATTTGTGAAACGATTATTATGCCTTCACACTGGCAGTGACTTGTTAACTTCCTGTATCTGTCTAAACTATGTCCGTTTCAGTTGCACATGGTTGCACATTGTAATAAAATGTAGTTGTTCTTTAGTTGTACTTATTTCAATAATTATTTAAACATAATAAAACAGGCCTAGGACCTACAAGTAACTAGGCCTAGGCCCTAGTCTATGGTCAAATCGTGAGTCAATGTGATAAGTTTGGTGATCCTTTACATTTTTATTTTTTGTACTTGATTAAGTGATATAAAGAATAACTACATTTATTACAATGTGCTACTATGTGAACCTGAACCGGACATAGTTTAGACAGATACAGGAAGTTCACAAGTCACTGCCAGTGTGAAGGCATAATAATCGTTTTACAAATCGATTAGTCTAAGAGTTCTCTCGATCCTATATCGATTAGTCAATGAGTGGATTAGTAATGTCACTCACTAATGTAACATGTGGTATAGATAAAATACTTTTATTATGGTACATGGTAGAATATTTAAAGACATGCTAGTATGGAAGGACTTTAAGCAGGCTTATTCGCTGCAAGTTCGCTCTATATTGCCCATGTTTGAATAAAACACATTCTTGGTGCCTTCTCTCTCCGGTCCTTTCCGCCATATGTTCCAATCTGGTGAGAAAGACTTAATGACGCTGGTTGTTTCAAAGAAAGCGGAGTAATGAAAATTAATTTACATCTAATTTAACAACTTTTGACATGATACTTTACGATAAAAAAACAAAAATTGTTGAATAGCTGACTACGATTACCCAATAAAACATAGTTGAAGTACGAAATAGAGCTGAACATGGGGCGGGTCCCCATAGCTGGGTCATACTTGGCACCAATGAGCTGCTTTATTGTGCAGGTCTTATTTCTCCGCTGAAGGGATAGAGCTGAACATGGGGCGGGTCCCCATAGCTGGGTCAGACTTCTCAATACATACATACACTTACGATGACTTGGAGGATGACGACAATCTAGAACACTTCAACCTAACGACAGAAGACTTCCAATATAAAGTATGGAACAATAAAATATTATTTTTACTAGATATAGACTAATACGTAGGTCGATATTTTAGATATCATAAGCCATGTACATGAAAAATCGTCCATACCCAAAGACTTGCTTTTTGTTCACATTGTAGTTGAGTATTGTCAAGTTTAATATTATTTTAGGTTTTTAAATCAATACCATGCAAAATATAATGTCATGTATCCCTTCAAGGTCTGATGGAAGGTAAGGTTTTACTAGCCTTAATACCGCCTTTAAATGAATTTTCCCAAATCAATCAATTAATCAATCAATCATTTGATATATAATTGATTTGACGCGTTTATCAACATCAACAGGATTTATACGTTGTCATTTTGGACAATGACCACCATTTTGGTAGCGTATGTGGAAATATTAGTTGCTCCCTTCCTCAAAAGTTGTATTTTAGTTATAAATGGCTAAAAGTTTAATATTATTTTAATTTAAATTTGCATGGTTTATGTCAATATCAACTAGTATTCCCGTTATAAGTATTTATTTCTGGTATAGGCCTACTTATTCCATTGCAATTTGATAATTTAACGAACAAATTTACTATTTTTTTCGACTTCAGCTGTTTCTTATTTCTGCGCAGATGCCTCTGCTAAAACGTGCTATCGCCATGAGTCGGAGGGAGATGCTTCTGATGGCATGTGCCTGGAGTGCTCCTGTATGGATGAAGACCAACCATAAATACACGGGTGTGGCATTCTTGTTGGAACAGTATCAAGAGGCCTGGGCAAAGTACCATATCAAGTTAGTAGGTCATAGTCATTATCTCGATATCTCGACTTTGATTCGGGAGCTCCCGGAATCAAATCTTGTCGAGACCGGCAATCCTGACTGAAGGTTTTTCTCGAGGTTTACCTCAGTCATTTATGCGAATGCAAGGGATTGAGTCCTCTTAAACAGCCCTCGGACATCCCTTACAATTATCCTAACTCCACAATAAACATAGTAAGACACCAGGAAGAGGGGCATATTGCATCCTGGACAGGCTTCCCACGAAAAATTATTTTCTCATAGACGCAATCACGATTGAAGAAATGCCCGACTTTCAAGCTGACGTCGACACTTGAGTTGACGCTGATCGTAAACTGGTCTACAGACCCCCTTAGTCGTAGTCTTTGTCATAGTAATTCACAGTTGTCATCGATTTGCCATCAATTTCGCAGGTTTCTGGACGAATACGCAAAAGAAGGTCTGAAGTTCTGGAGTATTTCTGCTGGTAATGAACCGGGCTACGGGATTGTACCACTGATTGAGTTCAACTCCTTGGGATGGTGGCCGGACACGCATTTGAAGTGGATCCGAGACTACTTTGGCCCTGCTATCAGAAACTCTGTCCATAATGCAACTAAAATCATCGGCGTTGAGGACCAGCGGTATATTCTGGCACTTTGGACTGTTGTTGTAAGTTGACTTATCTATTGTGGGGATGACACTGCTATAGTATGCGAGCCTATTATATGATGCAGATCGATCTTTAATTTAGCTTCATCGGATATATCATAAATAAAATGGATTTAGTCCTAAGACCTTACAGTACCGTTAGACTAAGTTTGAGCTTTGGTCACACAGTGTTGACGGTCAGTAGCAAATTCATATATTTATTGAATATATGGATTTTTAGCATTACCCGCTATAATTACATAGTTATTGATTAATGGCAATTATCGACCGTAAAAGTTTCCTAGTCGGGGCAAACTTTTACGGCAATTGCAATGAATCAATAAATGTATTAATTTATTTAAGGAAGGTAATAGAAAAGTAGGAAGACCGAGAGAAAGATGGGAAAGATTGATCGAAGGAGACGTTGAAGAGAGAGGTGAATCGTGGAAGCAGGTGACGGAATTGAAGCTGTGGGAGGACAGGAAAGAGTGGAGAAAATTGGTGGAGAAGCAGATGCAGGATGAAGATGACGATGAAGATGATGAAGAAACGCTGAGCCTGACAATCTCGGAAAAAAATAGTTTCGTGCCCTAGATATCGGTGTGAAGAACACCACTCAACCTGACATTGTTGGAAATGAGTTTGATGATTATTATTTAAACTGAGGAGTATCAAGGGAGTTACAAAACTGGACAGGGTTAGAAGCGACGTTATAAGAAAGATATTAGGTCTGGAGATGTGAGGTTTAAATTAGAAAGGGCATATGAAGAGGATGGAAATGGATAGGATCCCAGGACGAGACTTCGAAGCATGGGAGGAAGGTAAAAGAAAACTAGGAAGACCGGAAGAAAGATGGGGAGGATTGATCGAAGGAGACGTTGAAGAGAGAGGTGAACCGTGGAACCAGGTGATGGAAGTGAAGCTGTGGGGGGACAGGGGGGAGTGGGGTAGACTGGTAGAGAAGCAGATGCAGGATGAAGATGACGGTGTTGATGATGAGGAAACGCTGAGCCCCGGAAATCTCGGCAAAAATTGGTTCATGCCCTAGATATTGGTGTGCAACCACCACTCAACCTGACGTTGGACATGAGTTTTGATGATTCTTACTAGGAAAACGCTAAAGTCCCGCCGCGTTGATGGATAAGCTTTTTTTAAGTTTTTAGTTTGCGTGGGATATCTTTACTTTTACAAGTGCTTTGCTTTGCTGCCAATGTATTGTAGGTGATTGTTGTCAAGTTTCTATTGTTACTTGTCAACTGTTATTATTTACCGTAAAAACTTATATTAAAAGCTTTATTTCTATGGATTCTAGCTTACTTTTTCAACTTTTTCGTCCAAAAGGTACTACATCACCATAATCTTAATGTCCATGTATAAAATGAACGTTGTAGCCCCACCCGTTTGGTCATAATCGGCCCAAATGGCACGAAAATATCGCACTAAACCGTAAATAACTCATATTAAAACCTTTATTATATAGATTCTGGCTAACTTTTTCAACTTTTTCTTTCAAAAAGCAATACATCACCATTACCTTAATGTCCATGTGAAATATGAACGTTGTAGCCCCACCCGTTTGGTCTAATCGGCCCAAATGTCACGAAAATATCGCACTTAAAATCGAAAAAAAATCGTAAAAGTACGATATTCATGAGAAATATTTCATCGATTGACCCCAAAAACAATACACCTCTAAGTTCAGAGATTTCGAAGGTCCCCTACAATTTTCATCAAGATCGGATTTGCCGTTTGCCTTGTAGAGAGTTAATAAACAGACAGAAAAACAAACCAAAAAAACAAACTAAACAAACAAACAAACAAACAAACAAAAAAACACACCCGAGCTAAATTTTTTGGGGGTCAGTGAAATTGAAGTCTTCGCTTCGCTCATCCAATTAGTATTATTGGATGAGCGAAGCGAAGACTTCAATTTCACCGACCCCCAAAAAAATTTAGCTCTGGTGTTTTTTTGTTTTTTTTCGTTTTTTTTTTTCGTTTTTCTGTCTGTTTGTTCGCTCTCTACCGGGCAAACGGCATATGCGATCTTGATGAAAATTTGACAGGACCTTCGAAATCTCTAAACTTAGACTTGCTACGTTTTTGGGTACAACCGAAGAAATATTCTCATGAATATCGTACTTTTACGATTTTTTCGATTTTTAGTGCGATATTTTCGTGACATTTGGGCCGATTCTGACCAAACGGGTAGGGCTTCAACGTTCATATTTTACATGGGCGGTAATGATGATGTGTTGCCTTTTTTTTTAGAAAAAGTTTAAAAAGTTAGCCAGAATCTATAAAAATAAAGCTTTTAATATGTTTTTTGATTTTTGTGCGATATTTTCGTACCATTTGGGCCAATTCTGACCAAACGGGTGGGGCAACAACGTTCATATTATACATGGACATTAAGGTTATAGTGATGTAGTACGTTTGAAAGAAAAGTTGAAAAAGTTAGCCAGAATCATAGAAATAAAGCTTTTAATATAACGTTTTTAAGGTAAAAATACCAATTGACAAGAAACAATAGAAACTTGACAACTCACTTCAATGCTAGGCAACATACAAACAAAGCACTTGCAAAAGTTAAAGATATGCCACGCAACCTAAAAACTATAAAAAGCTCATAGTTCAACGCGTTTCGGACTTTAGCGTTTTCTAGTTTAGTTTAACAACAACGGGCTTGGCTACAACTTTTAGATATGACCACATCAAATGTACGTTTTGGAACTTGGCCGCTTTGTTTACAACTTTTTTCATTTTTTGATTTCTATCAAATACTTTTTAGAAACGAGTGGTATATGATCCCTACTCGCGAAATAATGCTTATGGTTTAGCAACAACAATACAGGAGGGTAAAGTTAACAAAAACACCTCCGGCAAACTTTCATATACATTGTAGGATTTTTTTCAAGTTTCTATAGTATTTATTTTGTAATGTCTTTAAATACGAAATGAAAACGTTAAATTCCCATTCAATCAGCTTCCTGTCAATCCAATAAATCGCATTGTAAAAAGCGGATATCGAGTAGATGACTGGCATGGAACAAATTTGGTTTCTCAAACTTTATCCTTTGGCCCCACAAACCGGCACACAATTAGCTACACCCATCCACCACACATGGTTTCACGTCGGCCAACATTCGTGTTATAGTGGTATTCATCGAAAAATACGTTAAATAACATTTGTTTTACTTCTTTTTTGAATACGGAAAAAAACAATAACGAAATAAATATATTGGAAAGCCTGTGCCTTAGCCACGCCTCATCGCGTGACGTCAACTTGCTCAGTAACGGCAGCAGTGAAACAAGCGCGGCTGAGGGCAGTGACATGATGCAGAAGGCGCGCAGGCGCACTGAGTGACATCCTGTGTCTTGGCCACGCCTCCTCGCGTGACGTCAACTGTGGCTCAGTAACCGGCAGCAGTGAACAAGCGCGGCTGAGGGCAGTGGGCATGATGCAGCAGCCGCGCGCAGGCGCACTGAGTGACATCACTGTGTCTTGGCCACGCCTCCTCGCGTGACGTCAACTGTGGCTCAATAACCGGCAGCAGTGAACAAGCGCGGCTGAGGGCAGTGGGCATGAGCAGCAGCCGCGCGCAGGCGCATGAGTGGCGTCAAATGTGGCACGTGCCGGATTAAAATCTGAAACAATAAGCTTGTTTTCCACAATAATCTTATATTTCTTGCGTGTGTTTTTCACAGCATTGCTTAAAATGTCATGACTGACCAGATTTGGTCAGATTAGATTATAAAATAAGTTAAATATTAACTAAAAGTACCATTTAAATAAATATATCTTGTTACTGTGATTTTACACGGATTTCTGAAAGTTGTTTTTTATCCTGAAATTTGTAAAGATTGACGTTTTGTGGAATTTCTCAAAATCGGCTTAAACCTGGTAATTTTTTGTTCCGCATAGATACAAGAGCACAGTAACATTTAAAAAAAATGTCTTGTAACTGTGCACAAACACTCAAACACGCAAAAAATATGCATTTCAAAATCACATCCCTTCTTGGTAATCAGCATATTTTGACCGAACTACTTGCCCAAAATACAAAACAAAATTAGCGGTTTTACAGCAGCTGTTGATTAATTGATTGGATGTTACTTAAGGTCTCATATTTATGCACTTTTGGCTAATCGAAACAATGAATGGTGATAGATGAGGATGAAGTATGAACAGAAGGGAGGAGGGGAAACCCGGTACCGGCACGTAGCCTACTCCTTTCGAAAAGTACCAAGGGGACCAACGGCTTAACGTCCCATCCGAAAGGACGGTGTAACTTTGACAGTCATATAGGTTCCTCCTCTAACCTGGACTGCCGAGCAGACGTCGAGGAGAACGAAGCCGAACGTTCATAAATGCCGATATTTTTTTGTCAAAATCCTCCAATGTAACGGGCATAAAGATCGTCTCGTGTTATTCCTTATTAGTCCGTGGAACAAGCTGCTAAAACTATATTAACATTTCAAATCCGGAAACCAGCACCAAAATTTAGGAGCAGGTAAAAGACATATTTTAGAATGTTATTTTCACGGGGGACACGCATGGTAGCAAATAAGTCACCTGTCATGGCGTTCACAAGCTGGCCGCCAAAAATAATTCTTAAAATTGCTGTAACTCAAGAAGTAATCATCAGATTTGGATAAACTAAGTTGTGTTTTGTTCGTGTTTTAATGCTCTACAAAAATGTAATTAGAAATTTAACCGTAAATACAATAGTTTTAATTATATTTATATTATTACAATGTATTGCAATTATAGCACTTTTGGTATATTACTAATTATTTATACGTAGAATTCGCTAGATTGTCATAAAATTTTCAGAATATACTAAAATAACGCCAATAAATCCAAAATTTTAAGTCACGAAACGAAATTCCTGTAACTTTTTGATTAATTAATTAATTTAATTAAGCATTAATTAAATCCCAATTAAAAGTTTCTTATTCACTTACCAAAGTCACGTAGTGTATCACACAAGAACAATATGACCACAATGAACCAAAAAAATATTAGTTCCAAAAATTAATTCCAATCACTTTCCTATTTATTCAATTAATTCAATCAATTAAAAATAATGACAATAATCTCAATAAATTTTGTAAAATTAACACAATGTAGTCGACCTTGGAATCATTTTAAAGCTAGTTTTAAGGCGAATAAATGTAATGAAAAAATTAATTAATTTAATTAATTAATCACCGAATTAATTACATTTTAGTTAAATAATCCCACTTTTGACATATGTATTGTTATGTTTACCTAAAATTTATCGATCGTCATAAAAAATATAGTACTTTACTTACATGATGCCAATGAATCCGAATTGTCATGTTCCGAAACAAAATTTCTATAACTTACCGATTAATAAGAAATTAAATGAAGAATACTTATATCTCAATAATGTTATTGTCACTCAATTAACACATACAAAATGCCAACAGAGGTATCAAATATAAACAATGCAAGTATAATTTAAAAAATTAATAGTCCCCCAAATAAAGTTCATGCTACTTTTCGTTAATTGAATGTCCCACAAAATTATTTTCCTGTAAAATAAGCTTGCAAATGGTTCCCAGTTTGGCTGTGTTAATTTTACACAACAAATGGTGATTAAATCAATTAATTTTATTCATTCATTAATTCAATTAACGGGAAAGTAGCATGAACATAATTTGGGACTATAAATTTTTAAAATTATACTCGCATTGTTTATATTTGATACTTCTGTGGCATTTTTGTATGTGTTAATTGAGTGACAATAACAATTATTGAGATATAAGTAATTCTTCATTTAATTTCTTAATTAATCGGTAAGTTATAGGAATTTTGTTTCGGGACATGACAATTCGGATTCATTGGCATTATGTTAGTAAAGTAGTATATTTTTATGACGATCGATCGAGCTTTAGGTATACATAACAATACATATGTCAAAAGTGGGATTATTTAACTAAAATGTAATTAATTCGGTGATTAATTAATTTATTTTTTTCATTACATTTATTTGCCTTAAAACTAGATTTAAAATGATTCCAAGGTCGACTACAATGTGTTTATATTACAAAATTAAAAAAGATTATTGTCATTATTTTTAATTAATTGAATTAATAGGAAAGTGATTGGAATTAATTTTGGAACTAATATTTTTTGGTTCATTGTGGTCATATTGTTCTTGTGTGATACACTACGTGACTTTGGTAAGTGAATAAGAAACTTTTAATTGGGATTTAATTAATGCTTAATTTAATTAATTAATTAATCAAAAAGTTACAGGAATTTCGTTTCGAGACTTTAAATTTTGGATTTATTGGCGTTATTTTAGTATATTCTGAAAATTTTATGACAATCTAGCGAATTCTACGTATAAATAATTAGATATATACCAAAAAGTGCTATAATTTCAATGCATTGTAATAATATATAAATATAATTGAAACTATTGTATTAACGGCAAAATTTCTAATGATATTTTTGTAGAGCATTAAAAACCGAATAAAACAAAACTAAGTTTATCCAAATCTGATGATTACTTCTTGAGTTACAGCAATTTTAAGAATTATTTTGGCGGCCATCTTGTGGACGCCATGACAGGTGACTTATTTGCTACCATGCGTGTCCCCCGTGAAAATAACATTCTAAAATACGTCTTTTACCTGCTCCTAAATTTTGGTGCTGGTTTCCGGATTTGAAATGTTTTTACGCTTGTTCCACGGACTATATGGGAGATTTTTCCCGATGGGACCTAGCTAGAAAATTAACAATTTTGGACAAAAAAATCAGGTCATGGTGGACCCAATAATTTTATTACTTTCTAAAAAAAAAAAAAAAAAAAAAAAACAGTTTTATTAAGCGAAATGAGCGAGCGTTTCCATTTGACTCTGCCGGAAAAAATAGTCACTGATTTTTTATTTTTGTTTGTTTGTTTGTTTGTTTGTTTTTTTGTTTGTTGTTGTGTGTGTATGTCTCGCCATAACGTTCGAACGGAGGCTCGGATCAAGTTGAAATTTTGACAATCCGCAAGCTTCGATCTGGATTGAATGCCATTAGTTTTGTGGCAAAATCGTTCAAAAAGTTAAAAAGTTACATTAAAGTTAATCGAATTTTTTTTTAACTAAACGGCGACAAAATCTGAGGTGGCCAAATGATTTAGAATGTCCGTCCGGTCACGAATATGTTAATTTTATTTTGATCCGATAAGTAGTGTAGATGGAAATTACATTTTAACAAAAGTAACGTTACCATGGCAACGAAAAGTCGCACGAGAATTCTGGTCACTATGCACTGCCACCTAGAAGTAATCAAAATACTATCGAGGAAGCAGTGTTTTATTTGTTTCCAAAGAGTTAAAATAGTTTTCCCAAAGAAATTATGTCAAGGTCCTCTAGATGGCGGTGGATTTTATCCACAAAGTAAAGGTTTACCCACGGGTTTACCCAAATACCTTGCCAATAATAAATAATATTGGAATTTATTATTATTATTTTATTATTTATTTAAACATGGCCCCGTGGACAGCGAAGGTCGCAAATTTTAAAATTTATAAAATGTGCAATGTGGGTCTAGCTATAGCACGTGCTCGCTTATCAACGGGTCCAACTGAGCGTTTCCTAGTTACATGCACTGTAATAGATGATATATTTTGTATTGTTTGATTTAGATGATGAACAATCGTAAAGGAGCCCAATACATTGATGGTTTAGCCACACATTGGTATAATGACAAATTCATGGACCGTGGGTATTGGATCTCGCTCACACGAACTTCCCGAAAAGTTTATCATGTCGACGGAGGCGAGTGCAGGTGGGTATACTCAACCACATTTGCGATCTTCATGGGTTTATCTTAGATGCTTTTAACCCTTTATAAGGCAATTAAGATACATATTTCCCGCCACTTTTCAAAGCTATAAATTATCTGCCAGTTTTTATACTTTTAACCCGAGTAAAAAGCTGCTTTGTTTTTGTGCGGAATTGATAGAATTTTGCCCCACTAAATTCTTATGATTAGAAAGATTTTTTTTGTAGGTAAGGAGGGGGGGGGGGGGGTGAATGTTTTAAAATTCAAATTTTACATTAAAAACAAAGGTGTACAGGAGATTTTGTTTACTTTTTTTTTAGATTAAATTTTAACATGTAAAAAAGGGGAAAAGGAAAAATTTTCAATTAAAAAAAAAATCATTTTTTTTAAACATTGGTGTCAAATTGGAATCCAAACTCAGCATATGAATTCAAAAGATCAAGGGAAAAAATATGAAATAATTTTAAAATCACTACAAAAATCACAAATTTCAAATTGTTACAGTAGAAAGCAAAATTTGTGGTCCCGTGCACTCTTTTGCCCTATAAAAGGTAAATATGGATTAACTACGGTGAGATGGATGAAAATACTTGGATAAGTATACACATATAGTCCGTGAACAAGCTGCTTAAACTATAGAAATATATCAAATCCGGAAACCAGCACCAAAATAATTAAGGAGCAGGTAAAAGACATATTTTAGAATGTTATTTTCACGGGACACGCATGGTAGCAAATAAGTCCCTGTCATGGCGTCCACAAGATGGCCGCAAAATAATTCTTAAAATTGCTGTAACTCCAGAATTAATCGTCAGATTTGGATAAACCAGGAATTGTTTTATTCGGTTTTCAATGCTCTACAAAAAATGTCATTAGAAATTTTACCGTAAATACAAAAGTTTTAATTATATTTATATATTATTACAAATGTATTGCAATTATATAGCACTTTTTGGTATATATCTAATTATTTATACGTAGAATTCGCTAGATTGCGATCGTTAGATTCGCTAAAATAACTCCAATAAATCCAAAATTTTAAGTCCCGAAACGAAATTATTGTAACTTATGATTAATTAATTAATGAAATTAAGTATGTATTAATTAAATCCCAATTAAAAGTTTTTTATTCACGTACCAAAGTCACGTAGTGTATCACACAAGAACAATATGACCACAATGAACCAAAATATTGGTTCCAAAAATTAATTCCAATCACTTCCTATTAATTAAATTAATTAAATTAATTAAAAATAACGACAATAATCTCAATTAATTGTGTAAAATTAACAACAATGTGGACGACCTTGGTATCATTTTAAAAGCTAGTTTTAAGACAAATAAAAGTAATGAAAACATTATTAATGAAATTAATTAATCACCGAATTAATTACATTTAATTAAATTATCTCCCTTTTGACAAATGTCTTGTTATGTATGTATACCAAAAACTCAATCGGTCGTCATAAAAATATACAACTTTACTGACATAATGCTAATGAATACCTAAATGTCATGTCCCAAAACAAAATTCCTATAACTTATCGATTAATAAGTAAATATTGAAGAATTACTTATATCTCAATTATTGTTGTTGACAATCGCGTAGCATACAAAATGCCAACAGAAGTATCAAATATAAACAATGCAAGTATAATTTTAAAAGAAAAGTCCCCAAAATTAAGTTCATGCTACTTTCTTGTTAATTGAATCTACCACAAATTTATTTCCGTAAAATAAGCTTGGAAATGGTTCCCTGTTTGGCTTTGTTAATTTTACACAACAAATGGTGACTAAATCAATTAATTAAATTAAAGGGGTATTTACGCTAACTCAAAAAATATATTCATACAGCTAACTAGTAATGAATTTAGCAATTAAA
>JAMZAV010007023.1:0-33751 GCA_024449915.1 Sweltsa coloradensis | reverse complement strand
AAAAACCTTAAAAATTAAAAGGGCCCCTTAAAAAAAAAATTTTTTTTTTTTTTAAGATTCTGGTTTTTCAATTTTTTTTTCAAAATGTACTACATAGGAAAAGTTAAAGTCCCCCCCGCGTTGAGGTGAGCTTTTTTTTTGTAATTTTTTTTTTGGTTTTTTTGCTTTTGTTTTCACTTTCCTTTGCAAGTGTTTTTTTGAATGCTTTGTAGGTGATTTTTTCAAGTTTTATTTTACTTTTTAAATTTGGTATTAAAACCCCAAATAAATTTAAATTAAAATTTTATTTCGTGGTTTTGGGCAACTTATCAATTTTTTCGTTAAAAAGGTACTACATCACCATAACCTTTTAATGCCCATTGAAATTTTAAACGTTTAGCCCCACCCTTTTTGGTCAGAATCGGCCAAAGGACGAAATATCGCACTAAAAATTGAAAAACTTATTTTAAAACCTTTATTTTATGGATTCTGGCTAACTTTTTCAACTTTTTCTTTCAAAAGGTATACTCACCAAAACCCTTTAAATGCCATGTAAAAATATAAAATTTGTAGCCCTCCCGTTGGCAGAATCGCCAAATTGATTGATCTTTTTATTTTTCCATATTTTTTGTATACAGGGGTTTTTACTTTTTGATATTTGTAGCTCCAATAAGAAAATTTGGGGCGGAGCATACTTTTTCCTTTGTGAATACATACAAAGGTTAATTGACATACTTGGAACAATTACCGTATCTTTAGCAATAAAATAAAATAAAATTGGACATAATATTAGGGGTACGAAGAAAATGCATGCATTGGGAAAAATAGTGTACTGCCCCATCCAAAAATGTAAATGCAGGGCAGTACAAATTTTTTTGTAGGGGGTATACATTAGCCTTTTCTGTCTAGAAAAAATAGACGAGCGTCCCTTAAATTAACAAAAATAACAAAAAAAAAACTAAAAATTAAATAACAAAGTTAACATTTGATCATTGAAAAAATTTAAACAAAATAACAGTGAAATCAGGGTTTTAAACTTTTTAAAAAAACATTTTTAGGGCTAACCCAAACTCCGAAAAAATAGTTTTTTATCAATAAGTAAAATTATTACATTATCCCTATTAAACAACCTATTATAGGTAGTAAAAGAGAAGATTATTAAAAAAGGTTTTAGGTTTTTAAAAGATATCTGTTTGGGAACTTAGATAAATACATGTTATTTCCCTTATACTAAAAATGATGTAAAATTTAAAAATTTAAAATTTTAAATATTCCCTAACTTATCGGGTCGTGTTTGGGCTTTAAACAGCTTTTCTTTTTCAGCATTTAAAACGAGGATTAAGTCCACGTTTTATTATGTGACTTGTGAATGTTTTCTTAAAATTTGGTTTGTGGGTTATTGATTTGGAAAGGAGCCTTTTTTTGAGTGGAGGTTGAATATGCCCTTTGATTTTATTTTTGGGGTTTAATTGGTAAGAGTTGTATAGTTTTTTGGCTAGAAATGTGGATGTCTTTGTTTTAATTTTCCTTTTTTTACCCTATGATTAAAATTTTTTATTACTTTCGAGCGAGTGCTAGCTTTTTAGTTTTTTTGTGGGCTGGGGGTATAGAAACTTTTGTATGCTATGCGAAACAGAGAGAGACTACAATTTTTGAATTTTTAGGATTCTAGTATTAGTATAAGTTATTGGTGGGTATACCGATTAATTTTTGAAAAATTTTTAGAAAAGTGTTTTGAAGAGACTTTAATTTTTTGTAGGGTGTCAATTTTCCCCCCCCATCCGAAATTCCATATGGGGATGGATTGTATTAAAGCAAAGTAAACAACTTTCAAGTTTTGAATGCAGAATGTTTTCCGAGCTTACAGGCTCGTCATGGGTAACGGGCTTCTTTAAAAAAATTTTATGGTTTTTTCCACCTGAGATGCTGGTCGATTTTAATTCCAGATACCTAGTTGAAGTTGCTTTTCAGTTTATGGCAGTCGCATTTTGATTGTTGATTTTACAGTCCATCGTGGATTTCAGTATAAGTCATAGGGTTCAGGGGTGGGTCGAGGTAGGGAAAATTATGAGTAGTCTTTTTTTTATGAGAGTTGTAGATTGTTTTTAAACCATTGGAAACTTTTCGTAGCCCTTGTTCTGCCCGCAAGTGGAATTGAGCCAGAGTTTGGGGGAGAACAGAAGGACTGTGTATCGGCAAAGGGGATTATTTTTCAGTTTGCATTAAGGGAACAAGGTCGTTTTTAAAAACCCGAATAATAGTGGTCCGAGGGCGGTCCCTTCGGGACTCCATATTAATTTCTCTTGGGGTTTCTAATTTAGTATTAAGTTTGCCCAAATTTTTGTCTGTCTTGTATGTAGCTTTTGATAAATCTAGGCTAAGCCTCGGATCCCCATTTTTTATTTTTTTAAATAAAGCGGGGCGATAGGTGTCGAAAGCTTTCCCCCGCGAAATATCCCACTAAAAATGTAAAAAACGTAAAAATACGTATTCATTAGAAATATTTTCCCCGATTTTACCAAAAAAAAAATCACTCTAAGTTCAGAGAAAACGAAGGTCCCCTCAAATTTCATCAAGATCGCATATGCCGTTTGCCCGGAATCCTGCCAACAAACAGACAGGGAAAAAAAAAAACAACCCGAGCTAAATTTTTTGGGGGTCAGTGAAATTGAAGTCTTCGCTTCACCGCTACGCTATCTAATCACAAACCTTAATTCATTGAAATATGAACGTTGAAATGTAAGCCACCGTTTGTCAGAATCGGCCAAATGTACGAAAAATATGCTTAAAATCGAAAAAAAATCATAAAGTTACAAGTATTCATGAGAAAATTTCTTCGATGTTCCAAAAACGTTGGCAATGCTAAGTCCCCTCCAATTTATCGCTGCATAGCCGTTTGCCGGTGAGGCAAAACAACAGACAGAAAACAACAAAAAACACAAACAAAAACACCCTAGCTAATTTTTTGAGGGGCGTGAAATTGAGTCTTCGCTTCGCCCATCCAATAAAAATGAAATATATAAATAAAAATTACAAATATCTAATATGATTGAACGAACAGTTTCGTGGCCGTAGGATTTATGACAAATATTACGATACGCACGCATTCATCAATACTAGGCCGCTCGCGAAACGCTTTTTCCAGTCGCGTGATGGATGAGCTTTTATGAATATTTCTGTGCTATATGATAATTCAGTGGATTCATTACTTTTTCTAAAAGTTACTTGTATACTTATAAACCGTAAAAGGCTTATATGAAACCTTTTTTCTATGAATTTGACCAACCTTTTTCAATTTTTCTTTCAGATTCACTACATCACCATAATCTTTATGTCCAAGTAAAATTGAACGTTGTAGCCCCCGTTTGGTCAGAATCGGCCAAAATATTCGAAAATATCGTATTAAAAACGGAGAAAAATCGTGAAAGTTCGATTTCTATAAGAAATATTTTTCGTGTCTCTAAAATCATAATATCCCATAAAGTTTTATCAAGATCGAGCAGCCGTTTGTAAAAATATCACGAAAATCTCATTAAAACGAAAAAATCGTAAAAGTACGATATTCATGAGAATATGACGATGTACCCAAAAACAATACAGGTCTAAGTCAAGATTTCGAGGTCCTCCAATTTTATCAGATCGCTTATGCCGTTTGCCGTAGAGAGCGAACAAACAGACAAAAAAACTGACAAAAATACAAAACACCGAGCTATTTTCTTGGGTAACGTAAATAAAAAAAAAAAAAAAAACTAAGTGAAATTGAAGTCTTCGCTTCGCTCATCAATAAATTTAATCAAACAATATTCGAAAAAGTAGGGTTTCCATTTTTCATTTACATTGTTCAAGGAATGGGTATAAATATCAATAAAACAAACAAATGGTCTTTTTTGCTAACACATGTTCCAAAATAAGCATATACATACATACATACAACATGCAACATACATACATACATACATACATACATACATACATACATACATACATACATACATACATACATACATACATACATACATACTTACATACATACATACATACATACATACATACATACATACATACATACATACATACATACATACATACATACATACATACATACATGCATGCATGCATAATAATCCAAGAGAAATTATTTCACTATCAGAAACAGATGATTTTATTAACTAAGTCTCACAAACACCCCACCCACCAACAAGCGAGTATGTCAGGCTTGCGTTTTAAACAGTCAGGCTACGAGCATTAAATGAGAGTATATTTATCTTTAAAGAAACTTGACATGCTTGCTTGCAATCGAATCAACCAAGTCATCGCTCTTTTCAAATAAAGAGTTAGAGAACTGCGGAAGAGAACACTGCGAGCATATCCAATCCTTGTGATCCAAAATGTAATCTCTTATTTGGTTAGTATAGTCACATCTTTAAGCAAGATTTGTGAAAATATTAAAAAAAAGCAATTTAAAAATACCTGATTCCTTCTACCTGCAATTCGCACATGCCACCAATTCTTGGAGAACCAGGTCGAGATAACCTGGATATAACCAGCAAGAAGTATTGTTGGTGAGCGAAGCGAAGACTTCAATTTCACTGACCCCTCAAAAAATTTAGCTCTAATGTTTTTTTTCTCTGTCTGTTTTTTTGCACGCTAACGGGCAAACGGCATATGCGATCTTGATGAAAATTGGAGGGAACTTTCGAAATCTTTGAACTTAGACCTGCTACGTTTTTTGGGTACAATCGAAGAAATATTTCTCATGAATTTCGTACTTTTACGTTTTTTCCGATTTTTAGTGCAATATTTTCGTGACATGACCAAACGGGTGGGGCTATAACATTCATATTTTACATGGACATTATGGTAATGGGTGATGTATTGCTTTTTGACAAAAAAAGTTGAAAAAGTTAGCCAGAATCCATAAAATTAAGGTTTTAATATGAGTTTTTTTAGGTTTATAAATAACAATTAACAAGTAACAATAGAAACTTGACAAAATCACCTACAATACATTAAAAAAGAACTTGCAAAGGTAAATAAAGTGGTCCCATGCACACTAAAAAGTTACAAAAAATCTCATCCATCAACGCGACTAAAAAGAGCGTTCGCGAAGCGGCCTAGTATTAATCACATCAGCATTCTAACAACCTTTGTATATCCTACTCTCTCCTTTAGGCTTTGGGCCACGATTCGTAGACATAGAATTGCTCACTGAGATATTTAATCCACCCGAAGAGAAGGACGAAAACTTGTAGTGATGAAGACCAAAGAGCGTGACTACACCATCAACATTCCCATTTTCTTCGCTGGTATAATCATAATAAACACAATATGAATGGCAGAAATAATTACCAAAACCGAAAATCAACACAACTCTAACAAACAGCATGATTACATTTTTTCTCTAAATGAAAATATGTAGGGCCTAGTGAAATATCTTTCACCAAAGAACTTGTAGGCCAAGCAACAAAGGATTTTTTTCTGCAAATATATATCTGGTCATGCTGATTTTTTTTTTGAATTTTTGCCGTTCAAACTTTACGTATATCTTCAAAATTGCGGAAGATAGACGAAAAGTTTGAACGGCAAAAATATTCCCCTTATAATTTTTGGATGAGCGTAGCGAGCGAAGCGCAGATTCCATTCCACTACACTGGAGAAAAAAATCCGGAATGTTTTTTTTTCTTTTTTTTTCTTATTTTCCTGTTTGTATTTTTGTGTGTTTGTTATAACACTATTCCGGCTAAACCGATACTCCAATTGCGATGAAATTTTCTGGAGGCCTTTGAAATCTCTGAACTTAGAACTGCCACGTTTTTGAGCGCAATCGAAAAATTATTTCTCATTAAAATCACAATGTTACGATTTTTTTCGTTTCTTAAAAAAATTCTTCGGCTTATAACACTTACATGCTTCATCCGATTGTAATTATTTTTTTCACAGAACCTTTATTGGATGAGCGAAGCGAAAACTTCAATTTGACTTTGTGTTTTTTTGTTTGTTTTTTACTTACGTTACCCCAAGAAAAATAGCTCGGGTGTTTTGTTTTTGTTAGTTTTTTTGTCTGTTAGTTCGCTCTCTACCGGGCAAACGGCATATGCGATCTTGATGAAAATTGGAGGGAACCTTCGAAATCTCTGAACTTGGAGCTGTATTGTTTTTGGGTACAATCGAAGAAATATTTCTCATAAATATCGTACTTTTACAATTTTTTTCGATTTTAAGTGCGATATTTTCGTGATATTTGGCAAACGGCTACTCCGATATTGATGAAACTTTAAAGGAACGTTTAAAATCACTGAAATCATATATGTTATGATTTTAGAGACATTTGAAAAAATATTTCTTATAGAAATCGTACTTTTACGATTATTTCTCCGGTTTTTAATACGATATTTTCGTGATATTTGGGCCGATTTTGACCAAACGGGTGGGGCTACAACGTTCATATTTTACATTGACATAAAGATTATGGTGATGTAGTACTTCTTGAAAGAAAAAGTTGAAAAAGATGGACAAAATTCATAGAAATAAAGGTTTTAATATAAGCCTTTTACAGGTAATGAACAAGTAATATCAAGTAACTATAGAAAAAGTAAGGAGATTCCACATAAAAACGTAATCATTGGACAGAAATATTCCAAAAAAAAGCTAATCCATCAACGCGATTGTAAAAAGCGTTCGCGAAGCGGCCTAGTTTTATGAATTAATATATTCGTGTGAACTTTTAAGGGGTATTTAACCGCTAAACTCAAAAAAAATATTTCATTCAGGCTAACTAGTCATGAATTTAGCAATTTACAGAAAAATTTTTGGGGCCCCAATGACCTCCCAAAAAATTGTCAAACATGACATTTTTCGAGCTAGGTCCCATCGGCAAAAATCTCCCATAAGAAATAACATGGGGACGATCTTTATGCCCCGTGACCTTGGAGGATTTTGATCCAAAAAATATTGTCCATTATTGACGTACTCGACAGCCTTTTCTGTAAATTTTCTTTATTTTGTTTTGTAATTTGGGCAAGTAGTTCGGTCAAAATATGCTGATTACTAAGATGGGGTGTGATTTTGGAATGCATATTTTTGCGTGTTTGAGGGTATATTTGGGCACAGTTTCAAGACACGATGTTATGAAGGGGCATTTTAGATTGGTACTATGCTCTAGTGTCTATGTGGACCAAAAAAGAAGCAGGTAAAAGCCGATTTAGGAAATTTTCCAAAACACCAATTTTCGCCAATTTCTGGATCCAAAAAATTAAAAAAATCGTGTTAAATCACAGTTACAAGATATAATTTTTGAAACGGTCATTGAAGTGTAGTATTGTGCTATAGATCTTGTGGTAAAAAATAATTTTTGGGGTTTTTAGCCCCTTTAAGCGTAATCGAAAAATTATTTCTCTTAAACGCAATTTTACGATTTTAAAAATTTCTTCGACTTATAACACCTACAGGCTTTATCCGACTGTAATGATTTTTTCACAGAACCTTAATTTTATCAATTAATATATTCGTGTGAAATTTGAGCGCAATCGAAAAATCATTTCTCATGATAATTGCAATTTTACGATTTGTTTTATTTTAGTAGGAAAACGCTGATGAGATGAGCGTACTTGGTGCATTGAGCTGCCATGTGTTATGCGGATTTTCTGTTGTTCTGTGAAAAAATCATTACTAAGTCTAAGATTTTTTTAAAATTATATGAAAAAAAAACTTAAATTTTAATTTTTTTTAATAAATCGTAATTTTAAAAAAAGGAAAAAATCGTAATATTGAAATTTTCATAAGAAATAATTATTCGATTGCGCACAAATTTCACACGAATATTTTAATTGATAAAATTAAGGTTCTATGAAGAAATCATTACAATAGGATAAGGCATGTAGGTGTTATAAGCCAAAGAAATTTTAAAATCGAAAAAAGTCGTAAAATTGCGATTTTCGTAAAAAAAAAATAGTTTTTGATAACGCTCAAATTTCACATGAATATATTAATTCATGAAATTAAGGATCTGTGAAAAAATCATTACAATCGGACAAAGCATGTAGGTGTTGTAAGTCGAAGAAATTTATAAAAAAATCGAAAAAAATCGTAAAATTGCGATTTTCATGAGAAATAATTTTCCGATTGTGCTCAAAAACGTGGCAGTTCTAAGTTCAGAGATTTCAAAGACCTCCATAAAATTTCATCGCAATCGGAGTTTCGGTTTAGCCGGAATCGTGTGGACAAACACACAAAAATACAAAAAAAGAAGAAGAAAAAAAAACATTCCGGATTTTTTTCTCCAGTGTAGTGAAATGGAATCTTCGCTTCGCTCGCTACGCTCATCCAAAAAATTTCTTTGACTTAACACATATATGATTTTTTCACAGATCCTTAATTTTTTGAATTAATATATTCGTGTGAAATTTGAGAGTAATTGAAAACTTATTTCTCATAAAAATTGCAATTTTACGCTTTTTTCGTTTTTGAAACATACGCTCAACCAACAACGCGTCTGAAAAAGCGTTTGCGAAGCTTCATAGTCTAAAAATCTAAAAAATGGTGTCTACCAATGTTTCTTTAGAGACAACGGTTACGTCACAAAATCATGGCTTTTTTGTTGCTTATTGGAATACCAGCTGATTCCTAATTTTCGCCCCCAGTATCAAACAATGCACCAGATAAATCCGCGAGAAATCGATATAAATACAAAAGGACTTTCCTACGGTGTTCATGAAACCTTCCATTAGTATTTGAAAAAGTCAGGTGTGCGAAATCGAATTTTGCATCTACCAGGAAATTTTGTTTTTCCATTGTTCCTCAAAAATGCCATACTTGACTGTCCATTATTAAGCACTAAATTGCATTTGAGGAAAAATTCTTTCTACGCACATTGAAATGACTTGAATAACGATCCTATTACAATCAAAGTTTTAATCCAATATAACTGCTAATTCCTGATATTCACAATATGAATGAATTTACTGTTTTCGTGCTGTTTTTACACTCTTTTTGTTACATTATTCACTTCGATATTGTGGATATTAGGAATTAGCAGCCATATTGGATTAAAACTTTGACTGAAAGCTTGGCAAAATAGAATTTGCATGACTATTACGTTTAAATAAATTAATAGTTATAAATTCTATTTGGCAAGCTTTTCAAGGACGTTGTTACGAGGCACTGTACGTTTATGAATTAAGATTGCCCAAATTGGGGAAGGGTAGATGATCTTGGCTTATTTTTAGATCTAATTACTTTTGAGTGTGAAAGGTTTGGCTGTAATTTTACAAGTTTTTTGTATGCGTGGTTAAAACACTACTGGACATCTAATGTTTCCCATTGCATGCCTTGTCTCACTCCTTTGTAAAACTTCTGCATGGTGTCTGGTTTGGGTCATCCTACATAGAAAACTTTGTCACTGTGTCAAAAGATTCTGCATGGTTTACATGTAAACGGTGTGAGCATATAGATTAGTTTTCATCTCTATGGTGTGAGTGAGTTTTTTTTTAGTATTTATGGCTGTGAGGAAATAACCAATCATTTTATAATATGCCCAACCAAGATTTAAATTTTTTAAATTTCGAGCGGGCCGACATGTAAATGTGTGATTGGCGAGTTCTTTGACCAATCGGGTCGCTTTATGTTGTGCAGTCGAAGCTTTGTTGAATCTGCGCTTGGAGCCCACATGGATCATTGGAAGATGGAACGCGCGTTCACGTGAACCTGTCACTTCGTTTTTAGGTTAAGGCATTAAAATAAAATGGACGTAATAAAAGGCTTTTGTGATTTATCAGTTCCTGATGTTCAGTCTGAGGAATATCTTATAAGTACTCTCAGTACTCTAGTGAAGTGTAAGTAAGTAAGCCCTTATTGGTCAGTAGGTAGGCCCTAGGCCTTAGTCTAGAGGTCTGCACGGGCCTACTTCTAGAAGCCCGGCCCAGCCCGGGCCCGCAATTTCAGGCCCGGGCCCGGCCCTGGCCCGTATTAAACTAGCTTATCAAAGCCCGGGCCCGGCCCGGGCCCGCCATAAGTGTAAGAAGGCCCGTTACAGCCCGTTCAGAGGTTAAACTCAAAGCAATAGCATGTGGATTTTTTAGTTTAAACCCTGGGATATATGAATGAACATCACGGTGGGGATGAAAATTACTATTATGAGAAACAAAACGTTTTGAAATTTGGTCGAAAAACATTTCTATGATCACAATCGCATGCACATACCGATTTCAAATTACATCATAAAGCCCGAAAAAGCCCGTCTCCTTCAGTGAAAAGCAGGCCCGGGCCCGGCCCGGCCCGACTCAAAATGCATAACAAGGCCCAAGCCCGGGTAGGCCCGGCCCGGGCCCGTGCAGACCTCTACCCTAGTCCCTAGCTAGCAGAGCCGGTACTTTTCGGTTGGGACCGGCTAACTTTTCAAGTAGGTTAGGGGGGGGGGGGCGCGAATCGCGTATATTTTACAATATTATCATTACGTGCTTCGCGCTCCCACTCCCCTAACCTACTTTTCCCATCCAAAGACAGTGCTGAAAAGTTGGCCGGTTCCAACCGAAAAAGTACCACAGGGCAGAGATTTCTCTATGGGGCAGAGGGTCTAGGAGCTAGCATAGGCCACCCTAATTCATCAAGTCTCGTTGATGGATAGTGAATTGTATGCTTTGTACGAAATATATTAGGCCTATGCCTAAGTTTAGGCTAAGGCAAAAATTATTGATCTAGTCCTAGCAGGGGCTAGTAGGCATTGACAAAGGCCTAGAAGTGCCACTGAATGATTCACTACAACGTGCATACCGTTATTGGGCTAGCCTAGGCCCTGGAGGCCAAGGCTTGTGTTCAGGTTATCTGGTAATGCTATCCACTAGGCCTAGGCCACTACTGTCCCTCCAGAAGAGCCTAAAGTGGTGGTCGCCCAGAAAACATATTAGTTTTCCCATTTAAAACCGGTTTCCCAACATTATTTTCGTATGTTCTGCTGGCGACCTCTACTTCAGGCTCAGAGCTAGGGCCTAGGCCATTTCATGTAACTTTTTTAATGATTATTTTGATGGAGAACACACTTGAGTTTGTTGATAGAATGATAGTTTGTGCGATCATGTAACTTATTAATGATTGAAACGGTTGACAGCGTTATCCCAGCTTCGCTGACGTGTAGCTATGGTGGACCTAGGCAATCAAACGGCGGAAGTAAGCCCTGCCGAGGAATCTTACAGCTCTCTTTTCTGCTAGGGCGTAGATACCGTACTGATAGCCATAAGCCTATTGCACTGGATGCTTGTTGCGATCTAGACACCTATTATTTATGCTATTCACTTTTGCCCGAAGATAAACATCTAGGTTAGGGGTACCTACCGTACCTAACTAGGATTTAAGGGAAAGAAGGTAGGCCTATCTACTGCGGAAGGTATCAAATATATTTTTAACACCTCCACTTAGGCCAAAATTTATTTTGTGGTAGGGTTCCCTTTTGTTTTGTTATCATTTGAATAATCAAAAATAGTTTTTTTAAACATATATAAATCGGATTAGGGGCTAATTTGATTTAGCTAAATCGATTACCGGGTAGTATGATTTTTTACTCCCCTGAATCTGTAAATATCACACTTGTTTTAATTTTTTCTGTTTCACTAGGCCTAGGGCCTAGGTAGTTACAGTTAGGCTACATTTCAAATACTAGGCCAAAACAAATCAATTAATGTAGCATAGGGCCAAGTGGACTTATTTATTTATTATTTATTTATTTATTTACATTCTTATATTAACATTTGAGCATGTTACATTATTTATAAGACTTTCTTATTGCACTCATAATAATTTCACTAAGACATTAGAGTATTGAAAGTTATCCCATATAGGCTACAAACTAAAAACTAACTTATAACTAGGTACATAGGTACCGGGGTAGGTATACAATATACAGTAGTGCCTGATGGCATGGTAGACAAAATTATTAGGTAATAATCAGAGATTCAAAACACTGAACATCCAGATTCCAAACCAAACTTATAGTGTTCCATATGGATAAGTCACTAGTTAATAATAAAGTAAAAAATAAAGAATAGTATTATAAACCTTTTTTATACATGATTAAAATATTCTGTTACAGTATAAAATCTATGTTCCAGAAAAAATGATTTTACTTTGAGCTTAAATGTCTCTCTGCTACAAGTGTGCATAACTTGTTTTATGTCATCTGGCAGTTTATTGAATACTTTAACTCCCATATGGACTGGATCGTTATCTAGCAACTTAAGTCTATGTCCCACCTGGTGTAGGTTGAGTCTACCTCTTGTGTTGAATCTGTGAAGCCCATCATTTGCAATAAAATATGTTGGGAAATCATGTACAAACATTATTACCTCCATCATGTACAGGCATGCCACCGTAAGGATTTTTATTTCTTTAAAATATGGTCGGCATGAGACCCTTCTTCCCAGATGCAACATAATCCTCAGGGCCCTTTTTTGTAAGACAAATACTTTTGTAATATGTGTTGTTGCACCCCAAAATAATATTCCATACGAGATCAGAGATTGCACGTTGGCATAGTACCGTAAACCATCTTTGTAGTTTTATTGTCACATTGTGAAGATAGGGTCCGCATCATAAAGCATGAGCTACTGAGACGTTTGCACAAACACTCAATATGAGATATCCATTTTAACTTATAGTCAAGTGTAAGGCCAAGGAACTTTGCATGGTCCACTATCTCAATGGATATGTCATTATGTGTGATTGTGTGTTTGTCTTGCTCTCCCTTTATTTGGAAGCTCATGATTTGAGTTTTAGAGCAGTTCAGCTTCATTTTATTAGCTGTGAACCATGCTTCTAATACTTTGAGAATACGTTCAAGTTTTAGTAGTAATTCATGAATGTTTTTTGCTGTTATCACCACACAATCAGCGAAAAGAATTGCTTTACATTCACCATCTAGATTAAAAGTAAGGTCATTTATGTACAGACTAAAAAATATTGGGCTTAGATTTGACCCTTGGGGGACACCGGTTATGAGAGGTTCCCAACCCGAAGAACTGCTCTCGGTTCCTACATCCACCCTTTGTTTGCGATTGGAAAGGTACGACTTAACCCAAGATCCTGCCACACCTCGAATTCCATTGTAATTTAATTTTTTCAGGAGTATTTTATGATTTAGAGTATCGAAAGCTTTAGAGAGGTCGCACATGACAGTTCCTACCACCTCCTTCTTTTCCAATGATTGGTTTATCTTATGAATAAGTTGGAACGTTGCAGTCATGGTCGAATGTTTTTCTCGAAACCCATGTTGCTCTTCGCATAAAATGTTGTTTTCTTTAAGGAAGGGCTGGAGTCTGCTTAAGAAAAGCTTTTCTATTACTTTTGATAAGGTTGGCAGTAGAGCCACCGGTCTATAATTTGCTATGTTGTTTTGGTCTCCTTTTTTGAACAATGGTTTTACTCAGTGGCGTGGCGAACATACCAAATCGGAGCCCAGGCACCGATACCAAAAGGGGTGGGTGGTCCCCCAGGGACCCACCCACCCTTTACTTTTTAATGAAACATAATATTTTATTGGATGAGCGTAGCGAGCGTAGCGAGCGAAGCGAAGATTCCATTCTACTACACTGGAGAAAAAAATCCGGAATGTTTTTTTTTTTTTTTTTTTTCTTTTTGTATTTTTGTCTGTTTGTTCGCACGATTCCGGCTAAACCGATACTCCGATTGAGATGAAATTTTATGGAGGCCTTCGAAATCTCTAAACTTAGAACTGCCACGTTTTTGAGCGCAATCGGAAAATTATTTCTCATGAAAATCGCAATTTTACGATTTTTTCGATTTTTTAAAAATTTCTTTGACTTATAACACCTACATGCTTTATCCGATTTTAATGATTTTTGCACAGAACCTTTATTTTATGAATTAAGATATTCTTGTGAAATTTGAGCGCAATTGAAAAAATATTTATCATAAAAATCGAAATTTTACGGGTTTTTTCTTTTTTAAACAATTCTTTGACTTATAACACCTACATGCTTTATCCGATTGTAATGATTTTTCGCAGAACCTTAATTTTATGAATTTATATATTAGTGTTAAATTTGAGCGCAATCGAGAAATTATTTCTTATAAAAATCGCAATTTTACGATTTTTTTTAACAATTACGATTAATAAATTAAAAAATTAAAGTTAATTTTTAATTTAATTTAATTTAATTAAATTTAAAAAAAATTCAACTTAGTAATGATTTTTCCACAGAACAACAGAAAATTCGCATAACACATGGCAGCTCAATGCACCAATTACGCTCATCCAACAACGCGGCGGGACTTAAGCGTTTTCCTAGTATACTTTATATGACTATTTTAATTGTTATAATCACACCTACTGAATTGTATGGCTACAGCTCTTTACTTACCTTAGAGTGTTACTGGACTGTTGTAAAAGTTTGTCATGAATCATGAATTTTTAGTAAAAGTGCAGACAACATGCATGATGGATATTCATCCAGTAGTTCTCAACTCAACTAATAACAGGTAGCAATTCAACAATTCTGCTTAATGAATAGACACGTTCGTTATACTATAACTTATTTCATTTGATTGAATAGATTGATTTGAGGAATTTATAAAGTAAATACAGCTGGTGGCATGGAGGAAGTCTAGAACATTTTCGAGTTTTCTGTTTTAATTTTTAAATTACCGTCTTATGATATGAAGCAGGATTATCGACGTCGTGAATGCAATAAGAAGAACATTCTTGGACCTATTTTGAATTGAAGTATTTCCAGTACAATTTCTAGATAAAAATGCATTGATTTCAATGAAATCGAGACAGTAAGTTTGTCCGTTAAAGAATAAAATTGTATCTTTTCTCTTCAAATATTACAAACAAAGTGTTTCTTCAAAACTCACAGAATTGTACCAAATAACCTTAAATAATCATTTTCCCGGGGGCAAGCCCACGGAGCCCCTAGTTTTCATTATTATGCGTTTCAGTAGTTTTCCTAAATCCCAAATAATGGCTCTGCCAATAAACGGAGAAAACGAACAAAATAACCAAATTGATTTCCAAAATGCACAGATTATCTAACGATCTAGGACATCCAATTTCTTTTCAAATGGGAAGGCCCCCGGATTCCTCTTGTAGGTACTAAATTCTTCATTGATTACTTTCATAATGTGTATTTTTTCCCAAATTCTGGCTATGCCGCTACGAGGAGGCGAAGAGGAATAACACACCGTTGGCTTTATGAGTTCAACAATTAAAACATAAGCGCAATCTGTTCAGCGATTCGTCTGATTTTTATAGTTCACATTATTTAGCACACACACGCACAGAGTCACAGGATAAGCGCCGTTTATCTTGAATAGTAATCCTCATTCGCTTTGCTTACTCGTCTAATAAAATCATATTAACTGCCGGTAAAAAGCACCAAATCCATTCTAGGATCACCAAAATTAAAAATATTCCCTGCGGGGCTAATCTGAGGTAGGTAGACAAAAAAGAATTACAAACCGTTGGCTTTATGAGTTACAAAAAAAAAATATTTTCAGCGATTTCATTAAAATTTCATTACACAAAAATGAGGCTATCAACATCTATAAAATCATATTAATTGCTGGTAAAACGCACCAAATCCATTCTAGGATGACCAAAATTGAAAAAATTTCCTGCGGGGCTAAACTGTGGAAGACTAAAACAAGATAAACCGTTGGTTTTATATGAGTTCAACAGAAAAAAAATTCAGCCATTTCGTTAAAATTTCATTACATAAAAATGAGGCTATCAACATCTATAAAATCATATTAATTGCTGGTAAAACGCACCAAATCCATTCTAGGATCATCAAAATTGAAAAAATTCCCTGCGGGGCTAAACTGGGGGCACGCCCCCAGACCCCCTTGTTGCCCACGAAAGTAGGGGGTGGGTATAGTTAAAATATTGTAGGCACCGATCACTCTTAGTAGTTTGCCACGCCACTGGACTTTTTACTACTGAGTATTTTAGTTTCTCTGGAAATGTACCCGTTTTAAATGAACAATTACAAATATGTGATAGAGGTTCTGCTATAAAATTACTACTGTATTTGAGTATTATGTTAGGAATCCCATCCCAGCCTGAGGATCTTTTAGATTTTAGTTCACCTATGGTATTGTTTACTTCAGCTGGGGTTGTTTGGCTCAATACAAGATCTGGAATATCATCACGCCCTACTTTCCTCAAATTTTCTTCACACTTTTCAGTAGTATCTGTGTTTCCATCAACTAACGTACCGGCTATGGTGGTGAAGTATCTGTTGAAGGCATTTGCTACTTCCTTTTGTGTGGTTATTTCATTATTTTATATTTTAAGTGTAATATTGGAGTTTGAAGGTTTACTATCTTTGCCCATTAAATGGTTGACCAAGTTCCATGAAGTTTTCACTCGATCGTCCGAGTGTTCTAATAGAGATGCGTTGAAATTTCTTTTTTTTCATTTTTTTTCATTTTTTTTCATTTCATTTTTCAAATTACTATTGAGTAGGCCTAGGCTAAGTGACCACAATTTTATTTTAAAATTAGTCCCTATTATGGACAAAATATTTTAATGTTTGAATTTCAAGCCTTATAATTCAAGTGAGCAAGATGGACCAATGTATAGACTTTCAAATTAAAAACAACTTTAGGCCTACTGACCAAAATCACACGCGGGACTGGTCGTTGTTTCTTAAAAGCAAACTCGTGCCCAATGTGATGCATAACTTAGCAGTGTCATATCATAAAAGTTAAATATCAACATTTAAATTGTTTGATTAAAATCAATTTTACCCTGCTTTGTGGTAGGCGGAGGCCTAGCTTAATCTTAATGTCATCTTTGTTCTTCATCCGCTTCCACTACCTTTTACCTTTTTGAATTTATGTTATTTTATTATTTTATTAATGTGTAGAATGGAACAGGATCACTGCGGTGAATGGGCCACAATAGGCCTGCTTTCCTGTTTCATTCTGTAATTTTTGTATAATGTGTACAAATTACAGAGACAAATAATAAATAAATAAATAAAGATTAGCTACCTAATTTAGGTACTACTCAGTAGGCCTATGTTCCCAACAGATTGTGGAGTTAATGAGTTGTGGAAGCATAATGTTCATGCATATGCATCATTTCCAGTGGGCTACAGCACAGTAGCAATCAATTACACTTTGGACGAGTCCATTTTCAAAGAACGAGTGAAGAAGAAGAAGCTGAAGAAGAAAGAGGGCGAAGCTGAAACAGAAGCTGACACTGACTCTTCTGATATAGTCCCAGAACCAAAATCTATTGATCATTTGAAGAAGGTTTGTTCACCTGATTCATTCATATGGGGGAAGGAAAGCCCACGGTGCTACATATCTTTAGGTGAACTTTCATGAATGTAGGCTACCTTTTGTAGGGTCGCTTAATGTAGGCTACACAGTTCAGACAGCCGCTGTGTGAATGTGCCTTGGTTTACAAATACCGTGGCTCTTGGTCCATGAGAATAGTTAGTTAGTAGGGCTATGGTTATGATGGCTGACTGATGAGATCTAGTTCTCCAACTGTCAGTAATACTCCACAGTAATGATCCACAGCCTACTAAGGTCTGCTTGTTGGTTTAGGCACCGCCATTAATTAATACGAAAAGTTTATCCAAAGACCTCAGAATTAGATGCACGCGTAAAATCACCGAAATATATATGTAGCACCGTGGGCAGGTCTCTATGCCTACTAGATGCTGATTTAATGTTTGGAATAATGGCTCTCAACCTTGTCTGTTTGATGACATTTATTCCATAAGTACTTGTTGATTTGGTTACTCCCCCCCCCTGTCCCATTGAATATAATTAATTAATTCTTCTTTAAAGTAAAAGTGGTATTTTGTATTTGGTTGAACATATATACTGCACAGACCATAATTTATCCAAAAAAAGTAAAAATTTTAAACTCAAAATCATAAAAAAATTACTTGGCCATTGAATTTGGTACAAGGACTCTAAAAAGTCAATGGCCAAGTAATTTTTTCATGATTTTGAGTTTAATATTTTTACTTTTTTTACCACGAAAATGGTTGGCTTGGCGCTCGTCAACAGGCGAAATGATCTTACTTCTTTTCAATGCGAAACTAGGGAGAAAGAATGAAATGCTTGGCTCAACTTCTACCTATATCTCGCAGCATTCAATGCCGAAGACTTTGGAAGGAGAGCTTGGCTGCCTTTTTCTTTTTACAAATTTTTGTATTTGGGGGGTCTTTTCTTGCCGATAGTGAAGGTGTTTTTTGCCTAAGAGCGATTTGGTCATATATCTGCAATTATTACCATAATGCTGAACTGTAGTTATACAGAAGTTATCCCACTGTTTTAAACATAAAAAAATCCTATTATAGAATGGACAGAGTTTTAGGAATGCCTCTGGGAAAAAATGGTTGACAGAAGAGTGAGAAGACTGGATAAAAGAGTGCAGAGCATATGGGAGGAATGTGAGTTGCTTGGAAACTAATACTATAGGCCTAGATAGCAAATTGATGTGAAGTAATACATATCTTATGCTTACGAATGTATTTAGTTGTACATCTTCTTAACTCCTGTTTGTTGTATTCACTCTTCTTCCTCTCCAACCCATCCACTGTTAATACATGATGTACTGGTAGGCCCTACATCCAGCATGGCCACTCTGATGTTAGGCTTTGGTAGTTCCTCTTCTTCTTCTTCTTCTTCTTCTCTTATGCCCACATTGACATATCTATGTCATCATGTGTCTTGACAACCAGTAAAGATAGGAATCCTGCTCCCTCCTGTCCATACCCCCTGGCATTTTCCCATAGTGTCCTTTCAATGTAGCGCATCGAAATAGATGTTGTCTGTCCTGTGTTCCATCACCACAGAGTTTACACATGCTGCTCTCCATCACACCTATTCTATGTAAGTGCTTTGCTAGCAAGTCATGGCCGGTATCTAGTCTAAACTGTGCTGTTGTAGTTCTTCTCCTATAATGGTTTGTCCTATCATTTCTTCCTTTCCTTGTACCGGTATTAACTAGCTCACTCCACACTTTATTCTTGCCTTTCTCCTTCCATGCTTTCTTTACCTCCGAGTTGCTGGCTGATTTCAGATGTGATTTAGCTGATCTGTATGAAATGTTGTTTATGAATTGCTCGGTTTTACTTCCCATTTTGGTGAGGAAATCAGCCTTCTCGTTTCCGTTTATGCCGCAGTGTGCCGGTATCCACTGTAGCATTACTGTGTTACCTGCATTCATCAACCTCAGGATTCTTATCTTGCAGTTTCTTATTTCTGCTTCTGTTTCTTCTCTACTCACTATAGCCTGGATAGATGCTCTTGAGTCTGTTAGTATCACCACCTTCCTTTCTCTAAAGTATTCAATCTTCTTCAACGCTTTGCTTATTGCTCTCATCTCCCCATCAAAGTTACTCCCATTTGATCCTGCTGGGAATGATTCCTCAAACTCTCTACTGTGTATTCCTGCACCTGCATTCCCTTCTCCTGGTGTTGCTGATCCATCCGTGTATATATGCAGCCACTCCTTCTCTGGGTATTCTTTGTGAATAAATCTTACCCACCTATTTATCGCGGGGCCATGGCCCCGAATTTGTATGGTCGGGCTGCCACTGTGTAAAATTACCAGTTGAAAGAAGAGAAAAATTATATTTAAGCTGTGAAAATGGAGTTTGTAATTGGTTTAGTGGAAATAGGGTTGTTGCTTATTATCGATTTATCGACTAGTGAATAATCAATGAATTAATTGGTGTGTTATTGATTGTTTATTCTATTTCTATCCTTCTCTTTCAAAAGATCTCAAAACTATTAATTTCATGCATAGGCCTACCCATAAAGACTTGTTTTTTGTGGGTGGGTAGTAATACTTTTAAGTGAGGTCAAGCTATCTCACCATTTTATTATTATTGGTAATGTTATACAGCAAGGAATCATAGCATTTTTGTGTTTTTAATTTAATTATGAGGTTATAATTGATTATGGTTAGTGGTTACTTGAAAACATTGATTAATAATCTGTTATTATTAAGGACCTATTCATTGTCAAAAGTAGCATCGAACAGCAACCCTTAGTGGGAGTTACAAATATTTACATGTTAAGGAGTACCCTACAAAGGTAATTGGAAAGTGCTGGGAGTGGTTTATAACAATTGAGGGCCTATTTTTATATGAATTTTTGGTTTCAATTAGGTATTTGATGTAAAATCCAACTTACAAATGGGTGCCTATTAGGCCCTACATATTGAAATATCTACTAGGAAAACGCTAAAGTCCCATCGCGTTGATGGATGAGCTTTTTGTAAGCTTTTAGTTTGCGTAGGACCACTTTTGCTTTGCAAGTGCTTTTTGAATGCATTGTAGGTGATTGTTGACAAGTTTCTATTGATACTTGTCATTATAAACCTAAAAAAACTCATATTAAAACCTTTAATCTCTGGATTCTGGCTAACTTTTTCAACTTTTTCTTTCAAAAAGCAATACATCACCATTACCTCAATGTCCATGTAAAATATGAACGTTGTTAGCCCCAGCCGTTTGGTCAGAAATCCGCCCAAATGTCACGAAAATATCGCACTAAAAATCGAAAAAAATCGTAAAAGTACGATATTCATGAGAAATATTTCTTCGATTGTACCCAAAAACGTGGCAAGTCTAAGTTCAGAGATTTCGAAGGTCCCCTCAAATTTTCATCAAGATCGCATAAGCCGTTTGCCCGAAATCGTGC
Source organism: Sweltsa coloradensis (assembly GCA_024449915.1). Taxonomy (NCBI): domain Eukaryota; kingdom Metazoa; phylum Arthropoda; class Insecta; order Plecoptera; family Chloroperlidae; genus Sweltsa; species Sweltsa coloradensis. Next base: position 13,087 of record JAMZAV010007023.1, on the reverse strand, counting down.
GAACAAACAGACAGAAAAACTAACATAAAACAAAACACCCAAGCTATTTTTCTTGGGGTAACGTAAGTGAAAAAAAAAAAAAAAAAAAAACAGAAAGTCAAATTAAAGTCTTTGCTTTGCTCATCCAATCAGCTGATAACTGTTTTTGTTTGCATGTCAAAATTGCATGTCTATAGGACCCTCCACTTACTTCATTAGGCTAATCCTTCAATTGAGCATGTCTATTGTGAAACCTAAATTTATGAAATTGTTTATTTTTTTCTAGGAATTTAAGGATACATTGAAGATATTTCAGCGTGTCACAATTAATATTGGTAACAAAGGACAGGCGCACAAATTGGTTAGTATGTTACAATACCTACTTCTAATTTCATTTACTATAATATTAGATTGCTAAGAGAGTACCAGGTACATTTTTTGCTTTCAAGCCTTGAAGTGTGTTATGGTTGGGGTGCATTTTTTGTTTTGTGAAAATGTTCATCTGCAATTTATCCCCCTTTAATTCGAGTCTAAGGAACCCTAAAAACCCCAGTTGGAATTTATCTAACAACACTGGAATAATTTTAAAAGTTGATTTAAAAGAAAATAAGTAATTTTACATTTTAGGCGGTTCGTCCACTGGCGCAGTTAGTTTTACACCATTGGTTACATGTGATCGTTCGCATTAAACCAATTGGGCGCAATCTCTGTCCACTTGCAAAACCGGTTTTGGTTTTTTGGCATTGCAACACTGGCACAGCACACGGAGAGAGTGAAAGAATATCCTGTTTTTACCAAGGATCGCGTGCAACTGGTCACCATGCGACCATCATGTTGGGTTTTGTGGGATTGGTTTCCTTTAAAACCCATTTGAGTCGCACTAGTGGATGGGCATGTACAGTACTATTGGATAGTTGCGTTGCAATCGGTTGCATAGTCGTAAAAGATCTTTTGCATGTTTCAGTCGCGCCAACTGTTGCTCAAAGCTTGTGTTGTGTTGGAATTAAATAGAAATTTAAAATTTTTAGGAAAACGCTAAAGTCCCGCCGCGTTGATGGATGAGCTTTTTAAAGTTTTTAGGGTTTTCGTGGGATAAACTTTATTTTTTCAAGTGCTTTTGTTTTGCTGCCTACGCATTGTAGTGATTGTTGTCAAGTTTTTTTTGTTTCTTGTCAATTGGTATTATTTTACCCGCAAAAAACTTATATTAAAAGCTTTATTTCTATGGATTCTGGCTAACTTTTCAACTTTTTCTTTCAAAAGGGTACTACATCACCATAACCTTAATGTCCATGTATAAATATGAACGTTGTAGCCCCACCCGTTTGGTCAGAATTGGCCCAAACGGCACGAAAATATCGTACAAAAAATAAAAAAAAACTATATTAAAAGCTTTATTCTATAGATTCTGGCTAACTTTATCAACATTTTTTTCTTTCAAGATGTACTACATCACCATAACCTATATGTCCATGTATAATATGAAACGTAGCCTAACACCGTTTGGTCATGAATTGGCCCAAATGGCACGAAAATAACGCACAAAAAACGAAAAAAATCGTAAAAGTACGATATTCATGAGAAATATTTCTTCGATTGTACCCAAAAACGTGGCAAGTCTAAGTTCAGAGATTTCGAAGGTCCTGTCAAATTTTCATCAAGATTGCATATGCCGTTTGTCCGGTAGAGAGCGAACAAACAGACGGAAAAACAAACAAACAAAAAAACAAAAACAAAAAACAAAAAAACACCCGAGCTAAATATTTTGGGGGGTCAGTGAAATTGAAGTCTTCGCTTCACTCGCTTTGCTTGCTACGCTCATCCAATCAGGTCTTAACTCAGTGGTGTAACTCAACTTGAAGGGGCCCCCACGTAATATAAATATCTGGGCCCCCTCCCCCACAAAAATATTTGAGAGAAAACTCACCTTTTTCCCCAATGTTGGTATCAGGCGTTGCTTGATCTTGCCTAGCATATTATATTCACATATAAACCTATGAATTTTCAATGCAATTAAGCCAAATGAAAGCACATCCACCTTGCGTCGGGGCCTGCAGGGTTGGCTTGGTCGCTTTGATTTAAAGTCCCCCACTGAAAATCAGTTATATAACTGAGTGGGTAGATTCTAAATAAAATTTATTTATTTATTATTTATTTTATTTGCAGTTTTATAATTTGGCCTATGTTAATGTTTGACAAATTATAAAACTTAATTGGAAGATGTTATTAAAAAAAAAAAAAACACTCACTACACCATACTGAATAACTTGTACGGGATATTTTGTAATTTATTACTTTGTTATTTATTCACGGCGTTTTAAGATTGGCTTGTTTTCGAGCATTTTTCTTAGCAAACTGTTACTAAAGTGTAGGCCCTTATTGAGATTACGAGCTCGTACGTTATTGTTCAATTTCTTTCCGTTTCTTCCGTTTTTGAGAACCACTTAAAACCATACTTTTAAAAAGTTTCATCTTGGTGCCCGTTATGTTTCCGCAGCCAAGCCGTGGCGCGCTACACACTCGAGCACCTTATACAGCAAGCAGAGTTGGGGTGATTTCAAGGTGTTACCCAGCCGTCATGAAACATGATGTGAACTTTAAAACTATCAACATCAGGGGGATTTAGGTACCTGACAACACATTCCAAATTTGGTTGGTGTACAAACATTCCTTCTTGGTGAAAAAATTACTACTAAAATAAAACAATCAAAAGTAATGAGATCTAAAAGAAATGCCAAGCTTATGTGCCCTCCTACATTTTTTCAATCTTAATACATAAATTCACTTTGCCCTGTAACTGCATCCTTGCAAAGCTTGGAAAATAAATTTGCACAAACTTTTACATTTAAAACATATTTGCAAATAAAAATTGTGCTATGCTGTCTAGAAAAATATACATAAGCTTGACATTTCTTTTAGATCTCATTGCTTTTGATTATGTAAGGTTTGGCTGTATTTTTACAAGTTTTTTTGTTATGTATGGGATATTTACTTAGGCCTACGTACGAACAATGTAAAATAAATGTATCACACTGTCACTCGTTCACTCAGCACAGTCACATGCACTATTAACACAGACACTGACACTGCCATATGTCTGCATGAGAGCAACCCCTTCTTCAAACTAAATGAAATAGAAAAGATAGACGCGTTTTATTTTCGCATAGCATTCTAGCCAATTCTAGGAATAGGGACTTGAATTGAAATTGAAACTGAAACTGAAATGAAAACTGAACTTTGTGTATTATTATGGTGTGGTGCAGCTTGACCACAAAATTGTTACAAGCGAGGGAGGGTACAAACTAAAAACAAATTGTTTTGCTCGGACAAGGACAAAAGGCGAAGCGGGAACGTTTTGAAGACAAGTCCTTGAGATCAATACTGCACCACTTTCGAAAATGAGGATAACATAATGAAGGGCGAGTCTCTGCTGGGCCTCCCCGCGCCGCAGCCCGCAGACCCTGTGCCCCCGTTGGTTACACCACTCTCTTTACTGTATTCTAGTATCCCCCCCAAATACAATAATTTGTAAAAAAAAACGGAGCCAAGCTCTTCTTCCAAAGTCTTTGGCTGTGAATGGCTGTGAGATATAGAAGTTGAGCCAAGCATTTCATTCTTCTCTCCCTAGTTTTGCATTGAAAAGAAGTAAGATCATTTCGCCTGTTGACGAGCGCCAAGCCAACCATTTTCGTGGTAAAAAAAGTAAAAATTTTAAACTCAAAATCATAAAAAAATTACTTGGCCATTGAATTTGGTACGAGAACTCTAAAAAGTCAATGGCCAAGTAATTTTTTTATGATTTTGAGTAAAAATTTTTACTTTTTTTACCTTTTTTTTTGGCTTGGCGCTTGTCAACAGGCGAAATGATCTTACTTCTTTTCAATGCGAAACTAGGGAGAAAGAATGAAATGCTTGGCTCAACTTCTATATCTCACAGCATTCACAGCCGAAGACTTTGGAAGGAGAGCTGGCTGCCGTTTTTTTTTTTACAAATTTTTGTATTTTGGGGGGATATCACATCTTTTTGTTGTTTGTTTCATATCAAGGCGTGAAATACGAAATGTAAAGGTGGATACAGTGCCTTTTAAAACAGATGTCTAGAAACAAAAGCTACCATCTTTTGTTTTTGTTTACAATCTGTAGTTGGCAATATTCAATGGTTTTATTAAATTTCCTATGGTTAATGTCGTCTTGGGTGTTTGTGTGAATGATTTGTTGACCGGACTATAACACATTGACGGGTGATTCCATGTAACTATGGAATTAGAAAAAAAAATCAAACATTTTTTTTTTTAAGTTTTTTATTTTTTTATTTTTGAGCATGATATCCACCTGTAAGAATCAGCCATTGTTTTGATGCTAGCTTCACTCTAGTGCCAATGGCAGCTCTGAGAAGACCGATATTGTTGTAAGCTGGTGATTTATGAAGAAACTCAAGATATTTGAAGGTTAAGATACTCTTATTTAAATTGTGAATTAATATGATTTGATTATACCATTAAATAAAGTATTAAATAGTGTTTAAAAAAGTATCACAGCATTAAAATATTACAGTAATTAATCAAGCATGGTATTTTGAGGTTAAATACTTGAATTCATGATACGTGAGTTACTAATTAGCCAATTGTTTAGTACAGTTGACTGTAGATAATTACTAAATGTTTATAAACTTGATACTTTCTAATAAGACATCATAAGCCTTCTTTGGTTAAAAAATTATAATTTTCTGTGGCCTACTCTGGATTTTATCGCAAAGTGAACTTGTGATACGTGAGTTACCAGGCACTTACATACTACGAAAATTCATTTTTGCATACAGTTTCAAATAATATTATTTGTTACCAGATTGCAAAAGAGCATTGACCCCAGTTGAGAAACAGAAGATGTACAGAGAGAGGAAGAAGGAAGAAGGCAAGCATGAAGAGATGAAAGCAAATCATGTCAACACGATGAGGAATAGCCGCGAGAAAGCCGATTTAAAGCTAAAAAAGCTACCAGTGTCAAACTCGGTTTAAAAAAGAAGTCAATAGAAAAGCTAAGGAAAGAAATTCAAGAAGCAGATGTTTAAAAAAGTTATCAGTTCCTCCAGTTGTGACCCCCATAGCAACATCTCCTGCTTACAAAAATGAAATCCCAGCAAACTTGGAAAGGCAAAAACGAACTTGCGGAGAAATTTACCTACAAAAGTTAAACAACACTTGTTCGTTCTTTGTGAGCTTAGCTTACTAATCTAGTCTCTTAGACAAGATGTTATTTTGAACAAGGCACCAGTTGGATTCAAAAAACAAAATACAAACAACAAATGAAAATTTTGATTTTTTTAAATTTAAAATTTGAAAAAAAAATTAAGTTTGTTTTTGTTTGTTTGTTTGTTCAACAAAATTTGTTATTTTGATCTACCTAATTGTATTTTGATATTTTATTACCCTATGATTTTTACTTTGCTAGTTTTAAGCTTTTAACACTGATTTGCTATACACAAATGTGACGGGATACGTGAGTTACCCTTAATTGATACGTGAGTTACCAATAAAAAAAATTCTCACTGTCACAAATCGTTTTTAAATTTCTTGACTTTTTTATCATTTTTTCCCTACATATATTCATGAGTGTATCTGTATAAATGTTACTGTTTTAGTTTGTTGGCTGAAGGAGGAAAAAAATTGTTTCTATGTTACAAAATATTAAAGGAGAATATTTTGTTACGTGAGTTACCATTACAAAAAAAATTACAAATATCACAGTATGAATTTTTATGAAAAACCTCTTGAACTTAAATTAAGAATAGGTAGCAAGTAGTCTGTAGCACTTTTGACAGATTGCAAAAGTGTAAAGTTGGTATTTAAATATCATTTTTTCATTGTTACATTTTGTCAAAATGATACGTGAGTTACCATGGAATCACCCTGAACGCATAATTTTAATTAGCAATTAAAATATTAAAATAATTGTATTAAATACGAACTAACGTTTTTCCCAAAGTTAAGGGTGGTAGGGAACAGTGGGGGTGAAATATCGCTTGCCTCCTGGCGGATTATTATTTTTCATATTATTATGTACCATCGTGCCAAATTTCATGCTAATAACTCATTAGGTGCCTTCATGGTGAATGCTGGAAATCAAGGTAAAGTAATATAAAAATATTAGGGATGGGGGTTGAAAAAATGTGGTTTAGGAAATGAGAATAGGCCGATTGGGTTAAACACATTAAAACATAATTTTAATAACTACTAATTTGAAAAAAAACATCAATTTTAGATTAGAGCTATGAATTATTCCAATTTTAGGGGGTGTTGGGGGTGGAATATTGCTTGCCTCTTGGCGGATTATTCTTCATATTATTATGTTATCATGTCAAATTTCATGTTGATAACTCATTAGGTGCCTTCGTGGTGAATGCTGGAAATCAAGGTAAAAATAATACAAACTATTAGGGGGGGGGGGGGGGGGGTTGACAAAATGTGGTTTATATAATGAGAATAGGCCGATTGAGTTGAAATGAAACACATTAGAACATTAATTTTAATAACTAATTTGATTAAAAATTCAATTTTGGGTTAGAGCTATGAATTATTTTAATTTTAGGGGATGATTTAGGGGGTGTTGGGGGTGGAATATTGCTTGTCTCTCGGCAAAAGTATGTAAGTCTGAGGTACATCTAAGTGTGGTCCAAGTTTCATAGTTCTAAGATGTACCGTTTTCTCTGTAGGCTCTTATTCCTTGTCAGAACCCCCCCCCCCCCAACCAACCAACCAATCAGCCAGCCGGAAGATTTTCGTCTATTTTTACGCACTTTTTTAACACAGAACGGGTTATCGGATCGGGCTGATTTTTTTTTGTTGGTATGTCATGGACCACATATCAGGCCATATACCGAGTTTCAAGATTGTAAATCTTTCGGGACGGCGTGTGCAGATAGCTGAAAACCCCCCAACTCGGGCAGGAGTAAACAGGGTCGAGTTAGTCATCGCCTTCTAGCAGTCGCGTGCGCTTGGCTGCGGGCGAACGACCGTCGCCCTAGATTACTTCAAATAATACATTCAGTTCTTCTAATGTTGGGGACACATGGAGTATGGACATCAAAGAATTTTTGCTTATCCTTAGTGATTTGATAGCAATATCAGCTCTGAAGCTTGGGCAAACTTTTTTTGTAGCTTCAAGCCACTTAACGTTTTTTAACGGGGGTAGCAAGTATGCGTCAAGTCACAATACCTTGCATTGAAATTAAAATTGATTTGGTTTTGGACCCTCCTGTATTGGCCATGTGATACGTAGAAATGGTTTATCTTAAATTGCCAACCTATGAGTTAGTTGATTTGGAAGATTCTCTGAAAGTTTCATCAACGTTTGAGTATTTATTTGTTTAGTAGATTGCAGGGAAAAAACAATTACTAATCAGAATTAGCTTTTAAATACATAGGCCTACAATAGTTTCTAGTCTAGCAAGGTAAAGACTTTTATTTTGAAGCTTGTTTTGTTTCCAGAGTCAATCAGAAAACCTCATGAAATACAACATAGTTGCTGTAATACCCACCACAGAAGTACTACTTAATTTTGCATGCTCGGAAATGAAAATTGATCTAATCTCCTTTAACCCTGGTACTAAGCCGACATGAAAGTCAAGAAAAATATGTACAATATGGCAGTAGAAAGAGGTATTTTCTTCGAGCTAATGTATGCTCCTGCAATAATGGATTCATCTAACCGAAAAAATATTATATATATGGGGACACATGTACCATACATTTGGCAATTCTAAGGTAAGATTTTTATTCCATTTGAAGCTACTTTTACTTACGAGATTATCAAGACTTGAAATCATATTGTAATGGTACCTACTAATCTTTGCTATTTTAACAATTTATAGTTTGTTTTTTTACAGAATATTGTCATCACAAGTGACGCTACGAATAGCTTTCAAGTCCGAGGCCCTTACGATATCATCAATTTGTATCCTTTTCAATTAATGCAAATTATTAATCTTGTATTGCAAGGTTTATTTGTTAAAAAACAATTTTAAGTCAAATCCCTGTAGACAGTGGCGGTTTTTTTGACCTTAATATCAGGTGTGCAATTCCCAAAAACACGGTGGCACGGATAAGCTGGTGTCTGGGGCAAAGCCCCAGGCGCCGGAGTCAAATTCGGCGTAGGCATTTTTTTTTGTGTGGGGGGGGGGGGGACTGTTAATTTTAATAGCCTAAAACGAGTTCTAAGGGGAATTTGTATTCTAAATAACGGTGAAATATGCAGCTTAAACAGCCCAATTTTATTAATGCACATGGTGAGTTCTCACTGTACTCCGGATGTGGTTCCGGGGCAATTTCTAGAGCCAAATAAAAGTGATTTTTATTTGTATTTTTATACAATTTTATGTACATTAATAACTATATACATGTACATACATTGAGTTACAGACGAAGACTCTGACTACCCTCTACCATCATTTTAAAAGTAATCAATAACTTTGTCAATATCAACTGTATGGCAGAGACGTTCCACATTCATTGATAGCAGTGCTTCGAGACGATCTTGGCTCATTGTGGTTCTTAATTTACTCTTGACCAGATTTAATTTTTAGAATGTTCTTTCTACCCCTGCCGATGTTATGGGTAGTCAGAAACACGCGTAGAACGTCCATGAGAGCGTTGTACTGGTAGTCAAGTGATTTTACTGTTTCTATTAGTTGGGTGATTGTTGGTTTGGTCTTTGGGTTTAGTTTTGTAAGGATTTAAAAAAAGATCATGATTGCACCTTGCACGTAAAAACCGCCACTGCCTGTAGATGGGCAATGGGTAGCAGCCTAACTCATATATTAATATCAAGAATTAGTGTCAATGTCGATAAGGACCAAAATGTTTAAAGTAAACATGTGAAGTTTTGAAACAGCTTTATTGAGCGAGCGTAGCGAGCGTCTCCACTTGACTCTTATGGCTCGAATGTCTGTTTTTTTTTTTCTGTTTCTGCTTCGATACAGGTCGCACCGTTTCTCTGATCGACCTGAAATTTTTCACACATGTACATACTACCTAGGCGGGTTGCTGTATAGTTTTTGAACAAAATACGATCGTTGGTTATACAAAATAAAAATAAAATAAAAAAATAAATAAAAAATAAAAATGTTCCGATCGTTATGAAATTTTGCAGGGTCAATAAGTACAAACATTCTCTCCTATTTACCAAATTTTCAGCAAAATCGGTAAAGACCTTAAAGACTCATTGGTATGTAACATTATGGGAATGTCGTACTTGGGTCGTTGTTGCCACGTACCGGTGCTCGCTCAACAACGCGACTGGGACTTTAGCTTTTTCCTAGTAAACTGGCTTGGAAAAGCTGTACACTTGTTGGATGAGCGAAGTGAAGACTTCAATTTGACTTTTTGTTTTTTGTTAGTTTTTCTGTCTGTTTGTTCGCACTCTACCGGGCAAACGGCATATGCGATCTTGATGAAAATTTACTAGGACCTTCGAAATCTCTAAACTTAGACTTGCCACGTTTTTGGGTACAATCGAAGAAATATTTCTCATGAATATCTTACTTTTACGATTTTTTCGATTTTTTGTGCGATATTTTTGTGCCATTTGGGCCAATTCTGACCAAAGGGTGGGGCTACAACGTTCATATTATACATGGACATTAAGGTTATGGTGATGTAGTACATGTTGAAAGAAAAAGTTGAAAAAGTTAGCCAGAATCTATAGAAATAAATATTTTAATATAAGTTTTTTGATTTTTTGTGCAATATTATCGTGCAATTTGGGCCAATTCTGACCAAACGGGTGGGGCTACAACGTTCATATTATACATGGACATTAAGGTTATGGTGATGTAGTACCTTTTGAAAGAAAAAGTAGAAAAAATTAACCAGAATCCATAGAAATAAAGCTTTTAATATAAGTTTTTTACGGTAAATAATACCAATTGACAAGAAACAGTAGAAACTTGACAACAATCGCCTACAATGCGTAGGCAACAAAACAAGGCACTTGCAAAAGTAAAGATATCCCACGCAAACTAAAAACTTTAAAAAGCTCATCCATCAACGCGGCGGGACTTTAGCGTTTTCCTAGTAGATGATCATATGTGTACAATATGCCTATCTAAAAGCCTTCTGTACCCATGGATATTCAAGCGTCTAGTTGGTTCATCTCATATGTGCTGTTTGCCTACTACCTTAAGGGGAAATCCTAGACCCAAATATGATTTCTAAAGAATCCAGTAAAGACGTCTGAAAAGTAAGCAGAATGTAAGAAGGGCTTAATAAAAGAGCGTATTATTTTTTTGAAATTTTTTTGGCGGGACATAACCTCAGAATCAACTATTTTATTCAGATTACTGGAATCAGTTGCTCAAGTTCAAAATTGAATTTTGAGCAGCGTTTTTTTTGGATGAGCGTAGCGAGCGTAGCACGCGAAGCGAGAATTTTATTTCACTACACTGGGGAAAAAAATCCGGAATGTTTTTTTTTCTTTTTTCTTTCTTTTTTTTGTATTTTTGTCTGTTTGTTAGCACGATTCCGGCTAAAACCGATACTCGATTGCGATGAAATTTTATGGAGGCCTTTGAAATCTCTGAACTTAGAACTGCCACGTTTTTGAGCACAATCGGAAAACTATTTCTCATGAAAATCACAATTTTACGATTTTTCGATTTTTTAAAAATTTCTTTGACATATAACACCTACATACTTCATCCGATTGTAATGATTTTTTCACAGAACCTTAATTTATAAATTAATATATTCGTGAAATATTTGTGCGCAATCGAAAAATTATTTTTTATGAAAATTTCAATTTTACGATTTTTTCCTTTTTAAAATTGCGATTAACTAAATAATTTTAAAATTTAAGTTAATTTTTTTTAAATTTCATTTAATTTAAAAAAAATCTTCAATTAAGTAATAATTTTTTCACAGAACAGAAAATCCGCATAACACATGGCAGCTCAATGCACCAATTACGCTCATACAACAATGCGGCGGGACTTAAGCGTTTTCCTAGTGTATATTATTTCTACACTCTTTTATCTACAACCTAAATAAAAGGATTTTTGGTTTTATATGGTTTGTTGCGTTGCACAATTTTTTTCACCTGCCGGTACAATTTCAAATTTTGTACCGTTTAACGGAAAAAAATCTTGCAACGCCTGAAACCATATAAAACCAATAATCCTTATATTTAGGTTGTAGATAAAGGAGTGTAGAAACAATAAACAAAAACCGCTGCAATAAATTCAATTTTGAACTTGAACAACTGGTTTCAGTAATTTGAATATAATTGTTGATTCTGTGGTTGTCCCGTCAAAAAAATGTCAAAAAAATAATCCGCTCTTTTATTAAGCCCCTCTTACATTCTACTTACTTTTCAGATGTCTTTACTGCATTCTTAAGAAATCATATTTGGGTCTAGGGATTCCCCTTAATCTTGTCTACTATGGGCATCATGATAAGGCCACACATAACACTGAGGCATGCATTTTATTTTTGTGCACTAGGCTTCCCAACCAAAGTAAATACTCTTCTTCTTTCTAACATTCAGAGTTGTACTTTTTAAATTAGGTAATCCATTCTCTGCCTAGCCGCCCAGTAAAGGTCTGCTGCATATTTCCTCTTTTCCAATTTTTTTTTTATGAAATTGTTCCCTGTCTGTTCACACATGTTTCTATGTGATTTGCATCCTGGATATGTTCTCTGCAGAGTGAACATGTGGGTGTATCAACCACTCCTATTCTGTGAAGATGGGCTTGTAGGTAGTCATGGCCTGTTTCCATCCAAAAATTTGTCACAACTAGAATTTTTCTTCCTCGTCCATTTTCCAAGTGCCATTTCTTTTTCTTTCCCTTTTCACCAATGGCTCCCATCATTTCCCCCATGCTATTACTTCATACTGCTTCCTCATCTCTATGCCAACCTGATAGTTGATTGTAGTTTTAACAGACTGCAAAGGCAAAGCCTTCTCTGGCTGCTGCAACTTGGCTGCCATCTTTGCCAGATAGTCGGCCTTGTCATTACCCATTATCGAGCAGTGACTAGGAATCCACTGCAGGCTTAGTGGAAACTAAATACTGATAAGATTTATTTAATATTCACCGATTATTTATTTTCCTATAGGTACATCTTTTCACACTCAAATACACACTTAAAACACCTTCCTATTGTTGCCAAGGATGTACGTTTAAGACAATCCAATCAAACATCCTTAACTCTTTTTAAAATGTGTATCAAGGTAATATATTGGATGGCAACCTGGTGCTATTATAAAGTATTGAAACTTAGTTTAAACTTTTTTGAACTTACGCAACTGCGCCCATATTGTCCCTTCAACATGATTTTGTAAATCAAGTTCACCAAGAGTATTAGGCAGTTTAGATTGGTTTAGATAAGTTTCTGTGTGATAGCAGCCTACACTAATAGTTGGATTCATTCATTACTTTTGTAATGCTGTGCTGCTATAATCAACTCCATTGTTGCAATTGTGCTATTCAAGACGATGAGTGGTGATTGATGAGGATTCTTGCCTTATCTTCTTTTCATATGCCCACATTTTTGCCTTACTAGGCCATCATGTATTTTCTGGTTTCCAGTTGACAGGCCATAGTCATGTCTTAAGTCATAGTCCATGCCAGGTGGTAGGGCATCCTGCCACCTGGATTCATCTTACACCCCTTAGAACTAGTCATACTCTTCAAACCTGCCCCCAACCACATGAGCCATTGAATTTTGGACAAACAAAATTATTGGCTTAAAGCTGGATGTAGAGGTGTGAAACCCAAGCTTTCAAAACAGATTCTCAAATCTCGACAACTTGAAATATAAATCCAAAATCTTTCCTACCCATATTACACATCTTTGTCACTATATATCCCTTACATTTTAAATTTTAACTTTATAAATGAATATGGGATAAAGTGTGGGAGCATGTGGCAAGAGAAAAGCTGTGGGAGGACAGAAGAGAGTGGAGTAAATTGGTGGAAGGAGGTAGATGATGAGGAAGAAACACTTGAGTCTGGCAAGCTTAATCTACAGTTTCATGCCCTAGATAATGGTGGAAAACCACCACTCAACCCGACATAGTTGGAACTGAGTTTATTTATGATTATTATTTTATGAAT